>BROG01001456.1:0-53966 GCA_030159075.1 Atrina japonica | reverse complement strand
TATCAACTTCAGTGTATTTATGTGCAGAATCAGAGTGGTGAAGGACATAGAAGTACCATGATAACCTATCACTATATATATATATATATCCATTTAATGTTAGTATAAACCATTTAATAGTTGAAAGTTTCTGTATTTTGTTTGATGTAAATTTTATTCATTTCGTTTCATAATACTGATGAACTTTGCAGGATGCAAATTTATATTTTCTCTCCTGTATATGTGAATAGGGAATTATGACTTACAATATTTATTTTTCTGTTAAAATTCCTGGGATCCGTACTACGAAAGGTCGTAAGTACTAAATCCTATGTCTTAGCCCTAATTGTCATGGAACTGACCAATCAGCGATCTTGGTAGTTAGGACTGGAAGTTAGGATTTAGGACTTAAATGTTTTGAAATTTTGCAGATTTATATGAAACATATAGAAATTTGATAATGCACGCTTTGGTACTATTATTGCCCCTTGATCATTATTTGGTTATTTAAATAACATTCATGTTTATTTTTTCTCACTATATTTTAGATACATGTTTGTGTAAGTTATTTGTTTGTTTGTTGTTTAACATCCCGCCAAGAATATTTCATTTACATTGAGATGTCATCAAATTTTGACCTGTGGTATGGACTGACAACAAAGCAGTGGGGGTTCTTTTAAGTGTCATGCACCTGTCATGTTATTGATTCAAATTCAGAAATCCCCCCCCCCCCCACAAAAAAAAAAATCAATATAGTCATAATAATGAAATGCAATTGAGCTGGTGTATTGAGTAAATTTGGTGATTTCAGGCCCATCTACTGATAATTCACATAGATCATAATTTAAGAACACGGAATAAGTGATTTATATACATAAACATATAATTTATATATTGGTTGAAAATTGTGTTTGAACTGGTTGTTGTGGTTGTCTTAGCTGTGGTAGTATGTAATTGTTTAATATATGTTGTTGAAATTCATTTTACATATATTTCAGATTTATAAAATTGATAAAAAAGAGAAAACATATTATACATTTTATTTTCCATTTATTTCTGATTGATAAATTTCTATGAAAAAGAGAAAAAAAAATGTAGTGTCAGAAGTGGGATTCGAACCCACGCCCACATTCGTGGACCAGAACACTCATCCGTATTACGGAAGGTATAACTACCTTGAGTCTGGCGCCTTAGACCGCTCGGCCATCCTGACTTCACGTTAAGCTACCAGTTATATTTCGATTAATACGATATAGTGTTTTGACGTTACTAACGAGTTATTTTAAGACAAAATCAAACATCGCCCCTACTTTTATCTTACGAGTGCAGATACATAATTGTTATGTTGTATCTGATAAAAACTGTAAATTTGAAATGTATTCGTCTGTCTCGATAAATAAAGCGTGTGGATATACACATGAAGCGCTCAATACGATTAAATGTCAACTAGCATATCAACACAACTCACAGCGATTGTAAACTTGACTATATTTCACGTTTTTATCGTTTTGGGAATTATTTTTCAAATGGGATTATACTAATTAATACTTAACATTCTTTCGATTTATACTTTGATATCTGTCATTTTGATAATGGAATATCGCCCGATTAGACCAAAACTTTTATTAAAAAGGTTAAAAGAATACATTGTCTTAGCAGCGATATATAAAAGCTAATATTAGCTTTATATATCGCTGGTCTTAGATAATTTTAATTTATAGGCCTACCATTAGTGACATATAGCATAATATTGGCGTTATATATCGCTGATTCTAGGTATGGATATCATATATTGCCTATTGGAATAAATGAAAGATGCCGACGATTGATATTCCTTCCAACACGTAGAAAACACATTTTGACTCGGCCATTATTAAAATTCGACTTCTTTTCAGATATACGACATTGTAACATTTTTTTATAACACGGGATTTAACAAAAAACATTATATTTGTATTAAACGTCGACTATTTGGAATTTGGAATACAAACAAATTTTTATTTTGACATCTTTTACGCCTTTAATGAATGGCCTATACAGCTGTACATACTGTAAGGCTAAATAGATACTATTTTTTGTAAGCTTCCCCTGTTGACCGATCACGCCCACCATGAGTCCACAGTCAAATCCAAATGAAATGAGTGAGGAAGAACCCTCCTCACAATGTCTCAATAACTGCTTTCGAACAGGCAAGTCAACATTTCATTTAGTGCAACAGAGTAATCGCAATCAAGACTACTATACCGATCGTTAAAATTTGGTAATAGTTTTGAAATATATTTGGAAATATTAACATAGAGGAATACTGATTAAAAGTATCTTGGTATTTTACACTGACATAACCTTTTTAGTACAGCTCTTTAAACATGTAAAGAAAGATAACTCTCTAGTACACTGAGTTATATTGATCAAGGATTTGTCTTTAGTAATTTCACATCGGCCTTTAAAAATAAATATAAGTATACAAATTGATTCAATTGGATCACAATAATTTATATATATATATATATATATATATATATATATATATATGTGTGTGTGTGTGTGTGTGTGTGTGTGTGTGTGTGTGTGTGTGTGTGTGTGTGTGTGTGTGTGTGAGTATATCATTCACTCTCACTTTCATTCTTAGTTTACTGCAGTGTTTTAACTGGAAATATTGTTAATCTTGTTAAAGGATAAGGAAATAAAGAATTTAATCGGCATGACGGTTAGATGAATATAGATTAAAGTCTATCCAAGTTTGGTTGAAGTTCTTTACCCTGTCTTTGTAAATAAAAATATAATTTTCTGATTCATAGCATGATATTAAGTCCATTTTGTACTTTATAAAATTGATTTATCTTTAAATCTTTTGGCATATATATGTATGTATGTATGTATGTATGTATGTATGTATGTATGTATGTATGTATGTATGTATGTATCTATCTATCTATCTATCTATCTATCTATCTATATGAGTTGGCATGCATAATGATAATATAGAGGGCACTATAATTTGTGTCAGATTTCAGAAATATGATCTGTTTCAAAGAAAATGTAATCATTTTATCAGTTGAAGTGTTACCATGCTAACGAAATGGGAAAATAAAATAAAAATAAAATTGTAAATTAGTGTTTCCGTGAATTATTAATGTTAAATTAATTCATCAGCTATAAGAAAATATAAAATCATTGTTAGAGAAAGATAACCCCAATAAACAATTATAGGCATTTATTCTGGTATTGCCAAGTTCCTGTGGTAGTGGTAGGCATCAAAATAGGCCCCTGCACACAAATGGAAATTAATGCAAAACTTCTCTCCCTGTTTTGTACACTAAATGGACGTTGATCTTTTTCTGTCTAATTTGAACTCTGTGTGTGTGTGTGTGTGTGTGTGTGTGTGTGTGTGTGTGTGTGTTTTGTATCTCATAGCTGGTATAGATCTAGGCTATGGTGCATGAACACGAGAAGAAATCTGGCTTATCAATGTTGTAGCAACACTGGTTCTGAAGTCCAAAAGGCATATTTCCAGAATGAAATTCATTAATTAATTATTTCATGTACTTTTCACACGGTCTGCCAACAGGAAGTTTAACTCTGTGTTGCATGCATCTATCAACACAACTCATATATTTCGGATAGACGGTCACTGTTGGGGGTCTTGTAATTCCATGGCACCGGCACCTGGCAGTTGTCGAACAACAGGATAATCACCTAACGGATTGTATCCACAGCTCACAACATGGAACTGAAAAAAATGTAATTGGTATCAGTTTTTTGAGACAAAAGAATAAGTATTTAAACAATTATTCATAATTCAGTAATTCAGTGGCATCAACCAGCAAATAAGTTCTTGTAAGATTCTGTTACCTGTAAAGTCCCCCATACATGTAAAAGTATAAATACTGTCTCATTATAATCATCACGATGTCAATGTGAAAGTGAAGGAACTATTGTTTTCCGTTTGTGTAAAATCATGATCAACAGATCAGACCATCTGAAACATTTTCAAAAGTCATTGTGGTTTGTTATATTATTTAATACGTCTTTTTGTTTCAAACTCTTGTTTTTGTTTGTTTGTATTTTTTATGCTTCTTTGGTTTATTTCATGCTCATAATTTAGGTTTAGGTATAAAATGAAACTGATATTTAGCTTACTAGTTTCTTGTCTCTCCATAAAGTCAGCACCAAGTTTTCATGTCGTTTCTGGATAAAATCCCCTCTTTCTAAAGCACCAGTGTGTGTAGTCATTTAAGGATTCTAGTGCACTTTGCACTCGATGACCCCAAACCCCCCCAAAACCGACTAAAAATAGCAAAACCGGGTAATCCCCACGACGTCACCCCCGCGAGACCGATAGCATTCGCGAGTCCGATAGTTTTCGCGGTCGGCCGGGGGCGTGTATGTCATTTCGGGCAAATTGATCATCGCTTAAAGAAAATACATTGTACCTAAAAAGCAATGAACATCTTGAGAGGTATAAAGCGTTTATACAATGCTGGTAAAATGGGGATATAAGAAAGCCGTCGAAACCGTTTGGGACTACGTGACGGGCTCGTCGACGGAAGAGCAGACGAGAGATGTCGTCAGACAAAATTTACGACGGGCGTTGAATGAAAACCTCGAGGAAGGCGTCGCTCGGGTCGAGCGAAAACGAAGGCAACGTCGTGTGCTCGTTTTGGGTGATAGTTTTCAACACTTCTATACCAGCTATAAAAAGGACGTTCGTCAACATATACATCGAGCCAATCTCAGAGCGTTGTTGGAGTATTTTAAAGACGACTTCATATCTAAGATGACCGAAGAACTGAGAAAGGGACCCATCAAGATCCAACTTCAAGTGGAACAGCGATTCAAGCGAGATATCTTAGAGGTCGGCAGGCAAGTCATCACGCAACTCCACAAAACTCGACAACACGCGATGATGAGAGAAGACGAGATCGAAGACGTGTTTAAGAGCATGATCGAAGAGTTGATGGATTCCCTAGATAAAACCGTTCAGGCGGGGTCTGGGTGGGTCATCGACGACGCTCAAATGATTTATTTGAATATTGCCAAATACCAACCGCCCCTGGGTTCCTCCCATTTTAAGTTACCCAAGCAGATAGCGGATAAGAAGGCCGTCATCAACGTTCGAAACGAGGATCAGAGGTGTTTCATGTATAGCGTATTGGCGTGTCTATATCACGACAATGTTAAACATAGCCATCATAGACCTCAAAACTATTTACCGTACACCGAGTTGTACGACTTTAGATGCATCGATTATCCGACGCCGTTGAAGCAGATCCCCACATTCGAACGTCGCAACGAACTCACCGTCAACGTTCTCGGGTGGACGGAGAAGAACGGGTTTTTCCCTTATTACATATCGGAAAGATTTCACGATCGCGAATTCAATCTGTTGTTGCTAGAGGAAGAGGGTAACTGGCACTACTCCTGGATCAAGAACACGCCTAGATTGGTTTCCTCTCACTCAAATTATAAAAACAAATCC
This sequence comes from Atrina japonica, assembly GCA_030159075.1. Classification (NCBI taxonomy): domain Eukaryota; kingdom Metazoa; phylum Mollusca; class Bivalvia; order Pterioida; family Pinnidae; genus Atrina; species Atrina japonica. Next base: position 48,508 of record BROG01001456.1, on the reverse strand, counting down.
TATCCGTGTCTTCGTTGTCTCAAAGTCCTATCCAGCGAGGAGGTCTACGAAAAGCACCGAGCCGATTGTCGTGGCATCAACAATCCGGCCATGAAACCCATCATGCCCGAGGAGAGGAAGAATATTCTCAAGTTTAAGAACGAGGCTCACAAACAGCCCGTCCACGACACGATCTACGCCGATTTCGAGTGCATCGTTTCACCCCTGAACGAAGAGGCGGGAGATAAGACGACGAAGACGTCGAAGCACATTCCGTCGGGATACTGTTACGTCGTCGTCTGGAGATCGGTCAATGGAGTCGAGAAGATTGAAGAGCCCGTACTCTATCGCGGCGATGGCGTCGTGAAACATTTCCTGGTTAATCTGAGACGAGAAGAAGAGAAGATTAAAGGCGTCGAGAAAAAGAAGCTTCGCATGACAGATGAGGATGAAAAATGTTTTAAACAAGCTAAGCGATGTCACATCTGCGGAGTCGAATTCTCGAGGAATTTAAGCGCGTATATATCTCTGTGGACTCGGAGAAAGAAACTTCTTCAAGAACTGAACGAATTACCCGGTCAGGAACGTCGCGGCGTCATAAAGACCGAGATCGACGACATCATGAAAGAGATCGGCTCCGGGGAATACGATCTCGTCAAGGTTAGAGATCACTGCCACATTTCCGGCAAGTTTCGAGGAGCCGCGCACAACAAGTGCAAACAGGTTATTGAGAAGGGCAAAGCACATCCCCGTCGTCTTTCACAACCTGCGAGGATACGATTCTCATCTGATATTAGCCGAGATGACGGTAGACAAGTCCATCAACTGCATTCCGATGAATCAGGAGAAGTTCATCAGCTTCTCCGTCGGTTCTTTGCGATTCATCGACAGCTTCCAGTTTTTATCGTGCGGTCTAGAGACGCTGGTTAAAAATCTAAAGGACTATCCCATCACGAAATCCGTGTTCGGTGAGGAGGACGTCTCGCTCTTGCCGAGAAAGGGAGTCTATCCCTACGAGTACATGGACTCTTTCGCCAGGTTCGAGGAAACGTCCCTACCGCTCAGGGAGGCTTTCCACAGCACGTTGTCGGACACCGACATCTCTCCGGCGGAATACGATCACGCTCGGACCGTCTGGCGCGTACGCGGATGCAAGACCATGGGCGATTACCACGATCTCTATCTGAAGACGGACGTGATCCTGCTGGCCGACGTGTTCGAAGAGTTCCGCAACATCTCTCTGAATCACTACGCGTTGGATCCCACTCACTACTACACGGCTCCCGGCTTGGCCTGGGACGCGGCGTTGCTGACCTCCGAGATCGAGTTGGAGCTGTTGACCGAGTACGACATGCATCTGTTCGCGGAAAAGGGGATACGAGGCGGGATCACCTACGTCCCTCAACGTCATTCTAAGGCGAACAACAAGTACTTGAAAGACTACGATCCCGAGAAACGGTCTCAGTACATCATGTATCTAGACGCCAACGCGCTCTACAGCGAAGCCATGAATCATCCCCTGCCCTACCGCAACTTCGAATGGGTCGAGGACGTACCCGATCCGTGCCGTTCGCCGGAAGGAAAGGGCTACATTCTGGAAGTCGATCTGGAGTATCCAAAAGCATTGCACGAATCGCACAACAACTATCTACTCGCTCCGGAGTCGATATAGGTCGATCCCGACGATCTGTCCGACTATCAGAAGGGGCTGATGAAGGAGTACGAGATGCGCGACGCGGGACCCCAGAAGCTCGTTCCCAATCTCCGCGACAAGAAGGAATACGTCGTGCACTACGAGACGCTGAAGCTCTATCTGGAGCTGGGACTAGAGTTGACGAGAGTGCACCGCGTCCTGCAGTTCGACGAGAAGCCGTGGCTCGCGACCTACATTCATAAGAACACTAGTCTCCGTCAGTGCGCCAAAAACGATTTCGAAAAGGACTTCTTCAAGCTCATGAACAACGCCGTCTTCGGCAAGACCATGGAAAACAAACGGAATAGAACGGAGATGAAGATCGTCTCCGCCGTCGATAAAGATAAAAAGATCCAAAAGTTGATCGCCTCGCCCGCTTACGACGGGTTGACCAAGATCAACGACGACACGGTCTTTCTTCACTTCAAACCGACCACCGTCAAGTTAGACAAACCCATATACTGCGGCCTGGCGATCTTGGACTTGTCCAAACGTCTGATGTACGGCTGGTATTACAAGCACTTGAAGGCTAGATACGGCGTCGACTGCGATCTGTTGTACACCGATACAGACTCGTTGGTCGTGGAGATACGGACGGACGACGTTTATAAAGACATGCTCGAAGACGAGGACGAATACGACTTTTCCATTTTCAAAGACGATCATCCCTACATTCCCGCGAACAAGAACAAGAACAAGAAGGTGATCGGCAAGTTCAAAGACGAATGCGGAGGGAAACCCGTCAGAGAGTTCGTCGATCTGAGACCCAAGGTGTACGCCACGTTGATGGACGACGATAGCGTTTCCAAACGAGCGAAAGGCGTGAGACGATGCGTCTTAAAAAATAAGATAGACTTCCACGATTACAGGGAGGCTCTCTTTCACGACGTCAGGACGTCGCATCCGATGCACAGTCTGAGATCCTTCAATCAGATCATCTACGGGATCCGACAGGAAAAGACGACGTTAGATCCCCTGGACACTAAATTGCGCATTCGGGAGGATCGCGTTCACACTTATGCTTTCGATTAATTTATAATTTCTATATCATTATAAATTATCATTCCACGATCAGCAATTCTTCGCGCACGAAACCTCTCGTGGGCGTCTTGGGATTTCTGCCGGGAGTGTCCTTCAGGTAATAGACGTCGATGCCCTGCATGTTGAACTGTCGTTCGATCTCGTGTTTGTCCACCGACCAGACGGGATCGGTCGCCCTGCGCTTCTGCGGAAGGTAATTTCTCACGGTGTCGTCCTTGTTCGCCTCGGTGGGCAGGTAGAGAAATCGGACTCTGTTGAACGGTCCTATCGGCGATCGGACGGGAGACTGCGTCTCGATCGGTTCGGGAGAGTGCGTCTCGTCGTTGAGCGTCTTCACGACGTCATCCAGTTGTTTCACCCATTCGGTGATCACCTTCTTCGCGGTCTTACCCTTTCCCATCTTGTTTGCCTTCATCTCTTCGGCGTACTGATGGGCGAAGAGTCGTTCTCCCAACGTCTTGTTGAATTGTTCGACGATGGCCTGGTCGCGATGGACGTCCGCCCGCCCCGTCCTGATCTTCGCGTTGTGATGTTTCATGAGCGCGCGGACCTTTCTCATGAATTCTTTACCGGGATCGACATTTAGCAACTTGGGATACGTCAGTCGTCGTTCGTAGATGCGTTCTAAGGCCTCCGCCACGGCCTCCGCCACGGCCTCGCTGTTTCTCAGGGTCAACGCTTCCGCCTCCTTGTGTCGCGTGCCCACGTCGGCCACCGTCAACGCGTATTTGTACGTCTTCCCGTCCACCCTATCGTGCGGCAGGTACAGGAGATCGGCTTGGTGGATGTCGTTTTCTTTTACGTTTTCGAATCGGGGTCGGACGATCTTCTTGGGAGCGGGGAGATAGATCTGCCAGACGTCTTGTTTTTTCAAGAAGTCGAAGGCTTCCTTCTCGCTGACTTTAGCCGCCTTGGCCAATTTCTTGACGGCGGTCCACCCCTTCCAGTAACCTTTGGGGCTGTAATATATCTCTTCCATTTTTTTTATTTTACGTCGTTAATTTTTTAACGCCGTAGAACACGAGTCCCGTTCCCACGATCACGAAGAGGAGTTCCTTGTCTTTTTGTTCTTCCGAGGGCTGATAGAAATCGCTCAACTTCGGTTCGGGCGGCGTCGCCGCTTCGTTCGTCATCCGGGAGTAGAGTGACATGGCGGCATCCACTTCTTTGTAGGTGTACAGGGAATGTCCTTCCTTCCTGAGTCTCTCGTTGAGAAAATCTAATCGTTTCGTGCCTTCGTGATTCCACCGATCTCTGGCCTTACTTAATTTTTCCATCGCTTCGTTGTGTCTTTTCTGTTCTTCGTGATTCGAGAATAGAAATTGCGATCCCGAGAAGGCGAGAGCATTGACTACCTATCATCATCGCGATCGTTGACATTTTTTTAAAGTTTTTTTTTTATTTCATGATATCGGCGGGAATGACGCCCTTCTTGACCAGCATGTCTTTGGTGTACTCGGCGAGAACGTAGTCGACGAAGACCATCCCAAGATCCTTCGGATCTAGATCCAGCTTGGGCGACGTCGTCTTGAGGAACTTCTTGGAAAGTTGCGCGTACCCGGTGGCGATTCCCGTCACGACGGCCGCGTGATATGCGGTGTTGACCAAATCCTTTTCACTCATTTTCATATGAAAAAAAAATATTATTTATCGGATTTTACCGTCCACGTCGCGCCGTTGATCGAGTTGTAGATGTCGTCGCAGTAAGTGTCCATCGTGCAGAGCATGTGCTGGATGTCGTTGTCGATGAGGTTTTCGTCGTCCGTCGTGTGATGGTGGTGATGAAGGACGTGAGCGTTCACGTCCTCGTCGGTGTCGTAGCCAGTCGCGTAGGAATGAATATGGACGTGCTCGATTTTCTTGGTTTTGATGGCGTTCGCGAGCGATCTGGTGACGGTGATTCCCATCGCCGCCGCCGCCACCGTCAGCGCCGCCCAGGCCACCGCCAGCGCCACATTCGACGTCGTTTCCGCGAACGTTTTCAGTTTGGGGATATACATTTTTAATACCGGAAAATATTTTTTTAAATACTTTTCGTAGGAGTCCTACTCGTAGGGGTTATGGAGGTGGCGGTGAAGAAAGATGTGACCCGTCTCGTCGCCTTTCTTTCTGTCCGACACGTCGCGGACGTGGACGTGGACGTGTTCGACTTTCTTGTGTTTTAATACGTCCGCGACTAAGAGCACGCACATGCTCGTGGCGACGATTCCTCCACCCACCATCGGTAGCGCTTCCCAAAAAATATTTCTCATTGTCACACACATTTTTTTTATAGTGAAAAAGATTTTTATTTAATACATTTCGTGGGGATTGGGTTTGGAGTCTTCTTTTTTAGGTTCTGGAGGAGGAGGAGGAGATGTCGGCTGCGGCGACGGTTGTTTTTTCGTGTACAACAACAACACCAATCCGACTGCCGCGAGTCCGCCGGCCGCTAGCCATTTCCAACTACCTTGAACATCGGTCTGGCTATTAGTCTGGCTATCCTGACTATTAGCATTGCTATCCTGGTCATTAGCCTGGCTATTAGCATTGCTATCCTGACTATTAGCATTGCTATTCTGACCTTTTCGACTCAACCTCTTTTGCGCTCCCTTCTTCCCCGCTTCTTGACGTTTCGGATTCTTTTTTGCTAGGAGTTCTTCCGGATTCATCGTCTTTTTCTATACCCTCCGATTTTTTTAATCCCGTTATATAGCGGCTGGACGTGGCGGCGAGACTGAGAGGTGCCAAGTAGGAGCCGAAGTGGTGAAACAGGCTACAACACGCTTCGCCGATGGCCGCGTCGAGAAAGGGATCTTCGCTCAGTTCTTCGATCAGTCGAGGCTCGTTCTGCAGATCGAAAAAATATTTAAGACTCTGGGCGTACAGCGTGATGATGGAATTGGCGATCGATTTACTCATCCGCATGCCGAGTCGCGCGTTGAGTAGACGATTTAGATTGTCCAAATCCTTGTCGTTCATCTTGTTCAGATCGGCGACGGTCACGTCTTTTCCCAGGAAGTGACGCGCTCGTCCGGATCCGACGATGGTCGATAACCTGTCCTTGATCGACTCGTCTACCGTCGTTGTGTCGGCGGTAACCTTCGTTAGTATCTCGTCCACGTTCATGATTCTTTTTATAAATTTTTTTTTTCATAAAGCATGCAACAGTCTTCTCAACGCGCGTTCCGTGCGACGATGCCGTTCCAAACGTAATAGATGTAGAATTAAGAAGATGACGATCAAGGCGCCTAACGCGACGAACGAGAGCAGTGCGAAGACGAGTATTTCGGTGAAGCGTTTCATCGTTTTGTAATGCTCAGACTTAACGAGATGTCGACTTGTCGCCGAGAAGGGTGCGGAGCTGTTCGCGCAGATCTTCCGTCTCGCGACTCAATACTTTTTTTACGACGTCGTCGGCTTTGTATTTGGCGTACAGCTTGTCCTTCATCTCGCGATATTTGGTCAGTTAGTGGGACACGGTGGCGAATTCTTCGTCCGTGATCTTCCCGTCCTCCAGCGCGCGACTCACCAGATCCGCGACGGAATTCAGTTTGCTCTCCGCCAGTTTGACGATCTTCAGGTGCTTCTCCGATTTCTTCAGCAACACTCGTCGGATTCCCTTCATGACCAATCCCACGGATCCCACGGTCACGGCCACGATCTGCAGAGGTAAGCCCGCGATGGGCACGGCGAATCCCAGTCCTCCACAAACTAAACTTCCCGCGATCAGCGCGCCGTCGACGCCGTCCGCGGTGTTGACGATTCGTTTGTATTTCTTGTGCACGCTCTTCCGCGTCTCGATCTCTCGTCTGAACGTCTGCTCGATCTCTCCGATCCGTCGGAGACGATACTCTTGCGGATCGGGTTCTAAAGTCGGGTACAGATGTAGATGTAGAATTAAGAAGATGACGATCAAGGCGCCTAACGCGACGAACGAGAGCAGTGCGAAGACGAGTATTTCGGTGAAGCGTTTCATCGTTTTGTAATGCTCAGACTTAACGAGATGTCGACTTGTCGCCGAGAAGGGTGCGGAGCTGTTCGCGCAGATCTTCCGTCTCGCGACTCAATACTTTTTTTACGACGTCGTCGGCTTTGTATTTGGCGTACAGCTTGTCCTTCATCTCGCGATATTTGGTCAGTTAGTGGGACATCGGTGGCGAAATTCTTCGTCCGTGATCTTCCGTCCTCCAGCGCGCGACTCACCAGATCCGTGACGGAATTCAGGTTTGCTCTCCGCCAGTTTGACGATCTTCAGGTGCTTCTCCGATTTCTTCAGCAACACTCGTCGGATTCCCTTCATGACCAATCCCACGGATCCCACGGTCACGGCCACGATCTGCAGAGGTAAGCCCGCGATGGGCACGGCGAATCCCAGTCCTCCACAAACTAAACTTCCCGCGATCAGCGCGCGCGTCGACGCCGTCCCGCGGTGTTGACGATTCGTTTGTATTTCTTGTGCACGCTCTTTCGCGTCCTCGATCTCTCGTCTGAACGTCTGCTCGATCTCTCCGATCCGTCGGAGACGATACTCTTGCGGATCGGGTTCTAAAGTCGGGTACAGCGTCTCTTTGTTGTTACTCATCTTTTAAGAAAAGGGGGATAAAAATTTTTATACGTCGAGAACGACGACGCCGTTGACGGAGCCCGATTTCGATCCTTTGTTCACGGCGAAGTTGAGAACGTCGCCCGCCGTCACTCGCAACGGCGGATTCAGCGGGACGATCTCGCCGGTCTGGGTCCGGAAGGTCCTGTATTCCACGTCGTTCAGGACGAGCGTCACGTCCAGTTCGCCCAAGAGGCCCAGACGGATGACGTAACCGTCGAACAACATCGTCGTTCCCAGCGTCGGTCGGAGTCTTCCGTTTTTGTTCACTTCGAATTGGAAGGTGTTCATGGTGCGACGGCTTTTGGCCAACGCGGTGATCTCCTCTTTGGCGTCGTTCAGGTCCTCGACCAGTTCTTCCCTTTCCACGTCTTCCCAATAGAATCCCATTCTAGACATCTTTTTATTTTTTTAGAATTTCTTAAATTCCAATAGAACGTGAACGGAATGACCGTGATTGTCGACGGGATCGCCTTCCTCGTCCTTGAGACGTATCGTCACTTCCGAGATGCGATCCCGTCTCAGCGACAGGAACGCGGGATAGACTAAATCTTTTTCGTACAACTTTGAAAATTTCACGTTGGGACAGGGCAGGGACGCGAGGATGTCCTTCGCCGTGCCGTCTCTGACACCCTCCTCCAACTCGTCGAGATGGACGTTGAGGAGTTCCACCGGCTGCAGGTTGACGCTCCGGCTACCGGAGATGGTCCCGCCGAGAGCCGCATTCGCGCGAATGCCGAGAATCTTGCCGATTTCAGGCGGAAGCACCACCGCCGTGCTGCCCGACCCGTCGATTCTCAATCTCATGGTGGTCTTGTCCAGGAACACCTTGTCGAAGTATTTCGCGAGAAGTCGTCGTAGGTTGGTGAAGGTGTACGACCCGGCGTGCACGCTTTGGACTTTGGGTCTGTCTCTCCCTTTGGCGTAGCGTATCTCCACGTCTTTCTTGACGTTGTACAATCTGTTGTAAAGACGAATGGATTTGATACCCACGCGCCACCCGCCGTTCGCGTTATCGATGTAACGAGAGAGTTTGACGGGTTTTCCGATGTCCGTCACGAGATAGAACATTGTTTTTTTTATATAAAACTTTTTAACGTTTATATAAAATTATACGCGATGAACGTCTACGAGTACAAGAAGAATCTCAATCTCCATTCGTTCGACGTCTACGTCAACGCAAAAAATTTCGCGCGTCGTTCGAGAACGTCTTCGACGACGGATATAGTAATCCGATGACCCTCGAGTACAACAGCGATCATTATCGCGCGACGTTGAAACGCTGGTACCTACATTCCATCGACGGATTCTGGCAGAATCAACTGAATTTCGCCGTGTGGTGCGCGACCACGGGATGCGGGGTGACGTTGGACGCGGGAAACGATCACCTCTCCAAATCGCTCTTTAAATTCCACGTCTACTATCAGACCAGACGAGTCCTGCAAGAACTCGCCGCACCCCTCCCGTCCGATCCGTCCTTCGACCGTTATGCGAACAACACCGATAAGGGTGCGTATCGGAGACTCTGTCGCGAATTCGGCGTCCCGATCGAGACGGATTGGAAGATCAAAGGCAACATCTTCGGAAACTACGAAGAGAAGTGGTCCACCTTCATCAACGATCGATCGTCGAAGGGATTCACGACTCCCGGGTTGAGGAGATTAGACGCGTCCATTCGGATCTTCGTCTCGGCGATCTTGGGAGCGCAGGGGGAGACGAGGACCTCGATCGTGAGCGGCACCTCCACGTCGCTGGACGCCCAGAAACAGTTCCTGGCCAACGTCGAGGACGCCGTTCAACCGTCCGCTCGACCTACCCGCCGACATTTCCAGATACGAAGACTGTCTGAAATACGCCAATTCCAAGCTGGACTACGTCGTCCATCCGGGGCTGTACATGCTGCCCAGCGACATGGCGTTGAAGATCGGTAAAAACATCGTCGGCTACAACAACGAGATCGTGATCGCTCCCGACACCGCGACCATCGGAACGAACGTCGACCTCAACGCCAAGACGTTCGCGAAGATTCCGCAGATCAAACCGTCACCCTAACGAGTTAAACCTCAATCGCCACCCAAACGAGTTAAACCACCACCACAGGACGATCACGAGGATCAGAAGACGGCCGTCTTGGCTATATCATTACTTTCTTTTCTGGTCTTCGTCGAGTTTCGTTAACAACCAGCCGACGACGACCATACCCAAGACCCACAGATGCTCGCCCAACCACATCGCCGTCTTGCCCAGCGTCGACAGGATCCAGGACACGATGGCGCCTAATATGCCGGGCAACGCCTCGCCGAACTTGACGGCCAATCTCGCGAGCAATTTACCGATCGCGTCCAGCTGTTTCTTGATCCATTCCTTCGCTCCTCCCTCCTTGTTGGGAGGTTTAGGAGGTGGTGTGGGCGGTGGCGTGCTCGTCCCGGAAGGAGCAATTCGACCAAGAAACCTATCGACATGCCGATCGCCGTCAGGACGCTGAAGATGGTGATACCCTGTTCTCTGAACAGGTCGGCGATCCGTTCTCGCAACGGGACGTTGTCGTCCAGCAACCTCGCGATCGATTCTTTGATGGCGACGAGTTGCGACTTCAACCGTCCCTTGAGGATGTCGACGCTCTCGTTCATGGCGTCTAATTCGCCTCGCGTCTTGGAGATCTCCCTCTCGATGCGTTCCCGGTCGTCGGGATTCTTGGCGAGGTCTTCCTTCCACTGCGATAACGTGCGGTTCAACTCCACTCTCTTAACTTCCTGAACGCGTAACGTGCCGCTAATGGTTCTCAGACTCTTATCTAAGCCTAACATTTCTCTCATGGGCAGTCCGTCCGTTTGCGTCACTTCATCGGAGTAAACTGGCAACGATTGGTTCACCGCCTCGAAGATGTTGTCTATATCCTTTTCTAATTCTTTTAGTGTTGGATTATCGGCAGTATATTCTCTATTTTCCATATCTTCGAGACTTTTATCGACTCTATTTTGTACTCTATCTAATAGCTCGGCCGTCATCCCAATGATCTAACAAAATTAGTTTTAGTTTGACCCCTCAACGTTCTTTCCGCATAAAAGCCCTTCCTATTGGCATACGTTAATCTTACCCATCTCCAACTAAATTTTACCCATAAATCGCCTTGTTTCGACGATTTAAATTCGTAAAACGCTTTTATACCAAATGGAGATCGTTCCCTTTCCCATTTCTTCACTAATTTCTCCGTAGCTTCTTTGGACGCTACATCTTCCTTCTTTAGTCCGAGAGGCAGCTCTTCTCCACCGGCCCAGCTGGAACCTTTGCTATTATCGATGAAAGACGTTTCGGTCGTATTATCTTCATCCTCATCCGGTTTCGAGGGAGATTCTTGCAGTTCGTACTCCTCGTCGTCGTCGTCGTCACGATCGTCGTCACCGAATATGCGAAAATCATCATCCATTGCTTTTTTTTTAAAACGCTTTAAACTTTTTTATTACGTAATAGAAAAAAGATGATGAATTACGGACACCTTCTCGATCCTAATAGGAAATTGCGCACGCCCTTCGGTGAAGAAAACCAAACGTTGACGGTTCGCTTTCCCAATCTGAGCGATGACGACGTCATCGTCCCTCGCACCGCGAAACTGTGCTTCGACATGGAAGTTGCCGTGGAGGGCGGCAATCTCGCCAAAACGGGCGTTTATAATAATCTGGGGCGTAACATCGTCAAGAAAATCGAGGTGAAGATCTCGGGGAACACCGTTCAGAGCATCGACGATGCCAATAAATTCTTCGTCTACAACGATCTTTGGAAGATGGAACGACGTAACATGGCCTACCAGGGGATACAGACTAAAGATCTCAACCAAATAAGAGCCAGAGCCATCAGCTTCGACATACCCCAAAACACCAAGGAAGAGTACGAAATTGCCGCAACGTTCGGGAATCGCTTTTGCATTCCCTTGGACTTCGAAATCTTGGAGACGAGCGAACCCTTTTATCAAACGGGGTTACAAGATCGTTTGGAATACATGCTGACGTTTAACAACGCCAAACACGTCGTCTCGACGGACTCCGACGACGCCAATAAAGCGATAAGTTATAAAGCCACTAACATCGCGTTGGAGTTCGAGAAAATCACCGACGAGAATCTCGCTCGCAGCATCAGACAAAAGTACGCGGGTCTACATACCTATTTCTTCAACCAGATCTTGCGCTATCGCAAAACGACGATGAGTAAATCGGATAGCATCCTGAACTATCAGATCAACACTCCCGCCAAGTCTCTCGCGGGCATCCTGTTTCTCTTTAAAGACATTTCCGTCGACGATCCCGAGATATTTTATAATCCGCGAATCACCAAATTGGAAATGACCATCGAGGGCCAGCCGAACCAACTGTTCTCGGCCGGTATGAGACCGCATCACCACTTTGACGAGATTAAAAAGTTTTTCTCCCTGAATCGCGAAAACGTCACCGAAACGATCGCCAAGGAACTCGAGCTGAGCAACGTGACTCTGGGGAACTAACTCAAAGACAATTACGCACTCTGGTTGGACTTGAGAACGACACCCGAAAACCACCTCCACGGCACGGGTCGCAAGTTACAAAACATCAGCGAAGGCGTTTCCGTGCGCATCGAGAGAAAACCCGAAACCGACACCGATCCCGTGGACGTTTACATCTTCATCGTCAAGGACGGACAGATCAACATGAAGGACGGTCGTTTCTTGGGCGTCGTCTCTTAAGAAAAATTAAAATCCCATAAGAAAAAATGTTCATGCGAGAATCACACGCCGCCATGATCGTGGGTGCCACCGGTTGCGGGAAGACGGAATTCGTTCTCGATCTGCTGGAAAACGAATACAGAGACGTCTTCGATCACATCGTAATCCTGTGCCCCTCGATCGACTTCAACCGAGCGTACAAATCGAGAAAATGGATAGGCGAAGACGTCAAACATCCCAAAGACAAACGCGTCGCCATCGTCAATCCGGTGTCGCAGACCGGCGAAGAATTGCTGCAGGACACGTTGAGAAACTTTTACGAACTGTACAAGGGCACACTCACGCTGTACATCATCGACGACTGCTCGGCCACGAAGCAGATCAAGACGAAAGCGGACGCCCTGTCCATGCTGGCGTTTTTGGGGCGACACGCCAACCAGTCCGTCTGGATCTTGTCGCAGCGATACAACAGCGCGTCCAAAGACTTTAGAACCCAGATCAAGTGGGTCGCTCTCTTTTTTACGAAAGACAAATTCAGTTACAACGAATGTCTGGACGAGAACGACGTCGTGCCCGAAGAGGAAAGGAAACGACTCAAACACGAACTGTCGCAACGCAAACACTCCAAACTGATCTTGCGAACGGAACAACCGACGGATTATAAGTTTATAGAATAAATTTATATTTTTTTGTGTAAATATAAATTAATACATCCCCAACTCTTCTTCGGTTACGATATAATTCCACGGTAATCGAGGCTCAACCTCCGACCATAATATAGAGGGATCCCACAAGGTATCACCATCGCCCCTACGAACCCAATTAAGTTTATTATACCAATTTACATCGGGATCCCACGTTTCGTTTGCGGGAACCTCCGCGATATAACGTCTCCAGCCGGATCTATAATACCAGTTAATAGTGGGATCCCAGAATTCATGCTCTGTAAAACTATTGTTAAAAGTAATCCACCAATGTTTATTATACCAATTCAATGCAGGATCCCAAGACTCGGGATGTAGAACTTTATTATATAGAAACCATTCCCGAAAGTTTTCATTGAAACAGGAAGGGTCTTTTGACGGATTGACGAATAACGATCTTTGACGCCAATCGATTACAGGATTCCAATCCTCGTTCTCATTAAACTCGAGATTATAACGATGCCAATGACGTTTATTATGCCAATCACCTGTATCTATTTCGCGGATCCAATTGCCTTGAAGAATCCGAGTAGACCTAATCCAATTCCACTGCTCTTCTAAACCCGTTTCCCTGTTATAACGTTGATAGTGATATTTGTCATACCAACGACCTTCCCATAAATCATTCGCTCGATAATAGCAAAACCAATACAACATATCTCGCCAACGTAATCTTACTAGCGAGTCGTGTTTTCCTCCGTACGCATAAAATAACGACTGATACGCATCGTCATCGTCAATAGAATCTATTACCACCTCACTATACAAGGGAACCTCTTGAATGAACGGATACGAATACTTCTCCCGTTCGAGAATGTCGACGAGTTCCCCGTAATATAATCTCTTGAGACTCGACGGCGCATCGGCCATCTGTTTTTCGTCTAGAGCGCGAACGCATAGATTCTGTAAACTCATCATCGCTTTTCTATAACTTCAGAATTTCCTTAACGGACGTTCATATTTATTTTTTTCGTAATTCATATTACGCGATGTAATATAAATTTTTACTTTTTATATTTCAGATAATAGTGTCGTCCGCGCTGTCTGCGACGGTTGCAAGTCGGACACAGCGTATGGAGACAGGCGTCGGACATCCAACACTTGCACGACTCGCACAATTTCAAAGGCTCGAAATCGCGAATCTTCATCTTTCTGTGATGGTGATAGCAGAAGATGGACTCCGGGAGAGGCGGACGGGGACAGGTATCGGAACGTCTGCCCGAACGAGGCATCATGCACATCGTCACGTCTTCGACGGTGAATCCCACCTCTTGAACATCTTTTCCAGAGACATGATGATTTTTCTAACGAAATGTTTTATTTATTAGAAAGACACGTCGTCGTCTTTTTTCAAACGTCTTCATCATCATATGAGATTTTTATTAAAGGCGAGATTTTATAATCTCGCCCGAACGTCCGGGGATGTCTATCGGACTCGCGAATGCTATCGGTCCGGCGGGGGTGACGTCGTGGGGATTACCCGGTTTTGCTATTTTTAGTCGGTTTTGGGGGGTTTTGGGGTCATCGAGTGCAAAGTGCACTAGAATCCTTAAAAGACCACACACACACCAGGGAAAATCTGGGTTTGTAGCATTTATTGTTGCACATGACATTATGCCATTGAACTCCAATATTCTAAAGAGTCGGAGGCTTGTAGAAAACTGAAACAGGACATTCATCTATTACGTGTAGGTAGAGAGGTGCAAATTATAAAATTACTTAGATATTGAGGAAATACGTCAACAATAAACAAAGACAAAATAATGACTGTAGTGTAACATAAGAGTAGATTTAGATGATGACGTATGTTACAAAGTAAGACACTAAAGAATAAATGTGTATCTAACTTAATTCTAGACAGAGGCTGCAGTAGCAGTTTATTTCATACAAGAATTGTGGTCTAATACAAAACATGGAAAAAGTAATTCTGCCAAGTGACAAAAGTATTTAATACTATGTAACATACCGATCAATATACACACAGTGTCTTTGGTGTTTTAGAAGTCGAAATAAAAGTCTTACTACTTGTTCCCCTAGATCACTTTCATTGAACTGCCCATGTTTCCCAAGTATGGCAAGACGTCTCCACAGTATCCACTACGTTCACATCTCATTGATACCGACTACTAAAGATAGTAAAATTATATCCACCTATAAAGAATGTGATTTCAGTTTCAGCTATTATATTGGAGTAGAAAAGTCCATACAACGGCAAAAGTAATAACAATATGTCACAATTGCACAAACTATACAAACATATTTTAGGCTGATTGAAAATTATCTCCCCTTTTCTTTATTCATTCATTCAATGGGCGATGTTACCAGTTTTTATGTCCCCTTGACAACAGATGGCGCATGACACGGTTAGGTTCAAGTCTTATCATACCTCCGGAGTCAGAAGAGTTTTATAAATAGCGGTTCGTGAATTGAAAAAAGAAACTGTGTAGGTTAACGTCAGTAACGATAAAATGGATATATGTTCTTCGTATTCGCTTCCAGAATTGAGGGAAGAGTTACGAAAACACGGAGCTCGTGTGTCAGACCGAAAAAGGAGCTAATCGAGAGGTTTGTATTATATCTGTTAAACCGGTTACGGTAATCCCTTACTGCCTTAGGCTTTGCTGGACAACACGATAAAAAGCCGCGACAGAATACCCAAAGGTATTACGGTTACGGAGTCCCGCCATCGGGATTTGTCAGTCAGAAAACAAATCGGTTTCACCCTGGATTAAATTGATAGATTTGTTTGAAATATGTTCGTTTTGTGCTATTCTGCATGACACAACTGTTTGTTTGCAACACCGGCACTAGGTCCCCGAGCGGTACTGACTACTGTACAGTAATAGTATAAAGACCGGTGTACAGTTCCTCGGCTCATTGTATAATTTTTCGATAGTTATGGGTCATCGTGTATGTCGTACGTGTCCTGTTTACTTCAACATACGATTATGATACCATGTAAAAAATTCAATACTAAAATAAAGTGAACAAAGTATTTCCTTGAGTTTGACCCAGAACTACTGATCTGTGCCAGAGACATATATAACAATGTCTCTGCTTTTACTCTACTATTTTAGGTACATGACCAAAACAAAAGAATTGAGAAATTGTCCACAAGGTCTTATCAGCGATATATAAAACTAATATCTTTATATATCGCGGGTCTTATGTTAAGACAAATGATGTGCGATTCTGTGGGAACAGGCTCTCCTTTCCTAGTTTAATGTATAGTATTGTGTGATAAATGAGTTCTCAAGATATAATTGTTTTCAAAATATTCTCCTTGATTTGTTGACTGTCCAAATTACACAACTGAATAGATAACCTTTTGTTCTTTCTTTTTCATAATTTTACATATACATGTAGATCTTCCTGATAAGGTTATAGGTTATAGGTTTAGAAAATTATTAGTTTTTATTTTTAAATGTCATACAGTTTATTCCATGCTATTCATTATGCTTTTGAAAGGAATTCTGTTTTAAAAATCTAGGCATAATGCCGACTTGAAACTTAGCAAATAGTTCCAGTGAAACTATAAACAAATGATATTTTTTTTCTTAATTTTATGATGGTTTTTTTTAAATTAAATTCCATGAGATCTTTATGAAAAATAAAAGTTTTATAGATGTAGACTTAGGGAAAATAGGCCTATATTCTGAAAACTCATTTCTGACATGCTACTGTGTACCACACTACCAGTACATGTATGTAATTATGGTAATTCAGGTAAATAAATAAATGAAAAATATAACTGAAAAGCAATGCTGAACAATTTTTTGCCAAATGGATCTGGTTAGAAAGTCAGGATAAGATGTGTAGCCTATTCAATGCCAACAGACATGTGTACATGTATGTCACATCAACAGCATGAGGAGCTAGATCTACAGCCACTTGCTACATTTTCATTTTTTTCTATATATATATATAGTTCATATAAAACCTCATTTTTCAATATAATATTGTGAAGGCATTTCTTGTCGCATTTGAATAGAATTTTCTCCATTGAACAGGTTTTTTAAGAAATATATAGTAATAAACGAAAATGTCAATACACTTTTGACAAGTGGCTGTAGCATTTGTAGTATTTTACTTACAAGCCCACAACATATGAAAATAAAATCCTTTCAAAGGTAAATAAAAGTTGAATAAAAGTATATATACCAGTATATACTTGTAGGAAACAACTGAAATGACCCTTATTATAAAGTGCCTAAATGATATATAGAATGCTTAGTTTCATTACGATAAATCATTTAAGTATTAAACTATTACTGCTACATATTGGTGTGTCAGATACTGTGTGAGGCACATTAAGTAAAAGACATTGCTTTATTTTACTCTAGTGGCTTCTGTAATTCATGCTATGAAAACATATCTTAAAATATGTCACTATTAATAAAATGTAAGATAAAATTGAAATTAAACAATTTATTTATAGTATATCAACATATTGACATATATTCATGTCATAGTTAAAAAAATAAATCATTTGGATTTACGTGTAACTGTAACAAAAAGAGAAAATTAAGATACATCACAGTTTCACAATTACTTAAGATTTGATTATCTGACAGAAAATAGGTATAGAACTATTTTTTATTATAATTAACATGAAGACATTCTGGTATGGTGACATGTGATACTGTTATACATACAATGATGTAAATAGATAGTAACATTGACTATTTGTACAGAAACAGATTTCTGAAGTATCTTAGAACAGTAAAAGATGTAAATACATGCAAATATTTCTTCAAATCTGAGTGTAAGGCACAAATGAAGAAAAATGTGTCCTATTGTGTTGATGTGTGCTCAGATCAGCATGGGCCAATAGTTGAATGCCAGTGTGCGTGTGCTGTTGGTATGGGCTCTTCTGTACATTGTAAGCATGTGTTGTTGTCCTGTTAGCAATTCAGAAATTTTCATCATGTTCACAGTTAATGACAGAAGAAACATGTACGCAAAAGCTTCAAACTTTTCATAGAGTAAAACCTTTTCATGGTAGTCCTATGAAGGTTTCAGATCTGCCACTTGCAAATGAATATAATGAAGTAAATTTTGATTCAAGGCCTGATTTCCACAAACTTGCATGTTCTTTAACTAAAGTATCAAATGAGATAAATACCCCATCAATTTTGCATGGCAAAGCCTATGAATCTGTTGCCTGAAAACATTTGAAAAAAAAACTTTGATTAAAACTTATCCATGTGGCACATTCATCAGTGAGTCACATCCATACATAGCTGCTACACCTGATGCTCTCATAGGCACAGATACAGTTGTTGAGGTAAAGTGTCCCTTCTCAGCTAGAGAGGTAAAAGTTTCACCAGATTCAGTACAATATATAAACCTTTATAATGGGGAACTTGTGCTTGATCAGTCCCACAATTATTACTTTCAAATCCAAGGTCAACTGTTTTGTACTGGAAGGAAGAACTGTATTTTCATACTGTACACATTTAAAGGAATAGAAATAATCAAAATCAAACAAAATGAGAAATTCATTTCAAAGATGGTTGAAAAGAAAAACTGTCAAACTGTCATACTTTTTCAACAATCATAGAAAAGTTTTTTCTTAAAAAACTACTATGGTTACAATTTTTGCTGAGATGACTAAAATCATTGAATATTGCAGCAAAGGCTATAGCTGCCATATATAAAAATGATCTCAAAATTTTTGTTAACTAGCAAAATTTTTATGTTAACTCCAAATTTGTAGTCAGCAGACTTTACACTTCAAGTAATAAAACATATCTTGAAATTTAAACATGAAGTTTAAAATTCAAGTTAATACCTTAAAATTTTTAGATCATACTTTTTTACACCTAGCATCAATAAGCTTCTATACTCAGTGTCACATGTAAAATAAATCTGTATAAAATACAATGTACATAGTTCACATGTATGTGCACTACATCATATGTACAGCATCATGCCATAAATTATGAACAAACATCATTTTCGCATTACTTTCCATGTACAATTATCTTATAATTAAAAAAAGGTCAGTCGGTAAAGCGCTGGACTTTGGATCGTGAGTTCAAGTCCCACTGGCGGCAGGTTGGTTTCCTGTCTTTCGATGAGACAGCAAAACTCGATGTCTGGTGTCACGGTGGGTGTCCCCATGTACATAACTCTCACTGCTCAATGGCTGTAAGTGCTGAGCATAGGCCAAAATTTGAAGCCATTCACCAGCATTTCATGACATCTCCATATGAGTGAAATATTCTTGAGTGGGACATTAAACAACTATAAAAAATATAAACTTATGACATGATGTTGTACATATGCATAAACACTTTAATGTCACATTCTGGAGAAGTTATTGTAATATTTTGAAAAAAATTTGTATTAATCATGTTAATAGAGTTATACAAAAAATCCATTATGAACACCTTTATGACTGGCTCACAATCTGAAGAGTAGTATAGGTGTTTTGCTTACATTGTACAGTATGGCACATGCTTTGACTGCTAATAAATGGAGATAGGAATTATTTGAAGTATATCCTTGATGCCGACAAATAAATGAATATAATAGATTGGATAAGGAACTATCCAACTTTCAGACAACAGTGACAAGGAATATTTAGTTGAACAGATCCATATGTTGATGTAACATTTTATACTTGTGTACATGATGTGCTGGTTCTTGATTAGGCTACATACATGTATATATATCATGGGCAGATTGTTTAAATTTTCATGCTCACAATTTTTATCTCCTCATTATCATACTGTATTAACAGGTAGTTACTAGATCTGCTTATTGGGTGTTTCCAATGATTAATTAATAAATTAATTAGTACAGAACTTCATAAATATGACAAGAGTATATGTGAATAAATATTAAGTGTGTACAGAAAAGTTAATTTCTGAACATTACTCCCCAGAATGTGACTTTAAGGTTTTATGCATGCTTTGATATAATGCACTTTCTAAAATTACAGAGAGCAAAACAAACAAATGCTATCTCGCTGGCAAGTTTGGTTTCTGTTGTGTTCATTGGGTTTTTGAGAATTTTATATGTTTTTGCTAAGCCAATTATACGTTCAATGTGTACCCTTTTGCTTGAAATTTTTCTGTCTCTCAACACAGTCTTCCCTGACATTCTGTTTCTCTTTTTGAAAAATGTTGGGATTTTTACTGTTATGTCTCTGGGAGCAAATAAATCTTGCACATTAAAACCTTTATCAGACATTACTGAATCACCAGGGTCACATATGTTTATTAAGTTGCTACGCTCGACAATTTGCCTGTCACTGGCAGATCCCCCATAGGCAGGGGATATGTAAGATACTAATCCTCCAGGTGTGGATCCTACTAAAACGATGATAGTATTTCTGCTTTTGTATGTTGAAAAAGTACACTGTTGTGCGATTGGTGGTTTTGGTTTCTTAACTGGACACTCAGTACCATCAATAATGACCCTTGTTGTTGGAAATTTAGAGTTGAAGTCGGAGGGTGCAAAGAAATGCACAATATCTCGCTCAGGCCAAAATGAGATTTCTTTCCATTGTCGATACATGAAGTTTATCCAGGTTATCCAAATGTTCATGACTGTCTTGATTGAAACTCCAAAAAGTCGACTTAGTTCAAAATTAGTTTTATGTTGTCTAAGCTTTATCAAAGTAAGGAAAAGCTGGTTTACAACAGAAACATTAACTACAGCATTATATAGGTAGTTAAGGTGGAACCAAGCTATACCTAAACTGAACAAAACATGGCAGAAATCTGTATATGAGGCCAACCCTGTGTAAAATCTGAATGCTTCATCATCAAAAATGAAATTTTCAACAGAAAGAAGAGGCATAGGTTGGGTTTGTGTTGAGGAATCAGCTGAAATGATATCATTTTCTTCAACAGACAATGATTTATCTAGATTTTCAGAATTCATATCAAAACATGTTGATATAATGCATTATGCTGACACACACGACACATCACATTCATCATTAGTTAGACTATTTTCCTCAATAATTTCCTCATGCTGCAATTGTTGCAAACGAAGACTTCTTGTAGAGGTCTTGGTTTTGGACCATGGAAAAACACTAGGTACAGCATCTGGCTTTATCTGTCTTTTCAATGGTGCAGTTCCTAAAATGATACAGAAATACATTTAGTTTATTATAATTTCATTTCTTTCTCATTTATTTTCTAATTACCTAACTTTAACAGTACTAACCTCGTTTAACAGTCTTAATATAGCCAGCTTTGACGGGTTTTACTTGATTACATTCTGTCTTCAGAGTTTACATTTCTATGAATTTTATTGGCTCATGAAGTTATTCGGGTACTTCTGAAAAGTGTTACAATTATAAAACAATTTTTCAGGTATATGGTGGCGACCAGTTTTTGATAATGGAGAACAACATCTGGTTGTCCAGGAAGAGATCACTAGTCTTCCTGAAGTAAATTGTCAAATTTACAACTCCATCAAATATGGGGATCAGAGCCTAGTAGAATAATTGAGGAAGATATATGGCCTAGGCAAAACGGGAGGGAAGACTTACAGACCAAACACAAAACAGTAGTCCCTCCAGGGAACCAGTGGAGGGCTAAATACAAAGTGTTAATTTCAAAAACCGAACCCCATTTTAGTCACCTCAGTAATTTTGTCCTATTTTGAATAATTTGATTCTCCAATATTGACTTTATCTCAATAATTCCAGTAATGTTTTAAATAGTGAATTTACAGCAACTCAAACTACCACAGTTTTTATATTTATTATTTACTTGCCCAAGTATTATATGCAAGTTTTGTAACATACAGAAGCTAAAAATTTAAGGAAAAATTCTGGACTTGATTGTTAGCATTATGTGTATTAGGAACTGTTTGGTTTTCAGAATGATCAGTTAGCAGAAGTTGCAATGTATCTAACAATGAACTGATTAAAAGTATGTCCCTATGACATTAAAAATTATAAGAGACCTTCCCATTGGTCTTATATGTCCCCTGAACCAAGATGACTTTAATATCACATATCTGGCAGCTCTATGATTTCTCATTTTACACTTACCAGCATGCAGGACCTCTGCACCATGCTTGATACCCTTGCACATTGTATATAAGAACACACAAACAAACTACATGAAGGCAAACTTCTGTTACATAAAAAGTCTGACCAGCACATAGCGTGACTGTGAATCTTACTTTTTTCAGTACCAGCACATGAAAAATAAAAACAAAACAAACGTTAACAAAACAAACTTAAAAACAATAAAACAATGTTGTTAAAGCAATATGAGCTCTGGTTGATGGAAATATTACATGTAAAACTATATTCATACCTTATGCAATATTTCATCTCATATAGATGTACATGTATGTATCAGAAAAAAATCATGTGTTCAGACATTTTTTATTATTAAAATGGCTTATTGATTTAACAAATGTTGTTGATCATATTACTTTAACAGAATGCAAATTAAAAATATCATAACACAAAACTCTGAAGAGGTACAATTTCAAATAAAGCCCTGTTTTATATTTTGATTAACTGTCTCGTCCAATAGCTGGAATTTGTGGCTGGATGGTTAGTGTTTGTAAATTATATTCATGTACTGAAGTTCTGGAAGGGTGACAATTTGATGTGATGCACTCAACAGACCCTGCTACTGCTTTAGCTTGATATAACTAGTGGCGTGACTACTTAAAGTCCATGCCACTTGTCCCTGTGAGGCAAGAAGTGAGATGTTTTAGTGTGTGTGTGTTTAAGCGATTTTTATTTTGGTAAAATCAGGCTCAAAATAGGGGCAGGAAGTTTGACCTGATATACCGTAGGCCTACTGTACTCTAATAATATTAGAGCTCGCTTTATGTCGAAGTGCTGTGTTAACGGCGTAAGTCAAAAGTATCTATCCTGTTAGTGTTAGCCTAGCGTCCGTACAACTACAAGGATGCATGGTGCACACAATTACGAACTAACACGATTTTTAAAATGATATAGAAATCAACAAATAAACACACTCTGCCAAACGGATTTTTAAAGAAAAAGATATATTGAAGATTTGTTTTTTTTACCGTGAGCAGTTTCTTTGATGTGGTCATCATCCATGAAGTGTTTATGACACACGACGCTGAATTCACCTGTTTCCTAAAATTCATATTTCTTCGTGTTGCTGTTCCTTCGTATCGCTTTCACCCAAGCTCTCTTAAGATTCTGATCTTTTGGAAACTTCGCGCCTCCTCTAGTAGAGCAACAGGGAACACAACAGCAGGTAGGCATAATTTAAAGGTCCTCAAGGTTATCGCTAACTTTGACAGTTCTATGTTTACTCGATACCATGTAACGCTATGCTGAAAACGGAAGAACCTAACCGTGTCATGCGCCACCTATAACAATGTCAGGGGAAATAACCGACAAACATCTGCCATAGTTATTTGTGTTGAATTTTCAACTGCAGACACTAAGTACTAGTTTATATGAATTATCATATTTTACTTTCAAGACCGCTAGCGATGGTCTTCTTTTGATTGCTGTAATGTTATGTTATTTTTATCTGTATGTAATCTGTAATGAAATGAGAACAAAAACATGTTGTGACTTGAGGCGCTATTTAGAATATAAACATACATTTACAGAGAGAGAGAGAGAGAGAGAGAGAGAGAGAGAGAGAGAGAGAGAGAGAGAGAGAGAGAGAGAGAGAGAGAGAGAGAGAGAGAGAGAGAGAGAGACAGACAGACAGAGAGAGAGAGAGAGAGACAGACAGAGAGAGAGACAGAGAGAGACAGAGACACAGAGAGAGAGAAGGAAGAAGCACATACACACATACGTGTGTGTATGTGTGTAATCCCTATACATATACATACAAAATGTACATGTATATAGATTACAAACTGGTATGAAAATCTGAAAATGGATATGAAATAATAAATTACCAGTCATACCCTAATTCACCTGGTGGAATTCTAGAGTCGTTGTCATTTATATGGAAATATCATTGCAGAGACTGAAATCGAATCTGTGATACTGTGTTCTTGAATCCAATGTTGCCTGAAAACAAAATCACATGTTAACGTATCAAAAATTACATGTATAATGTAATTAGTTCAAGTTTAAATAAAAACAAAACAAAAACATGCGAATCTATATGGAAAATATTTGACAAACAAGAATGATATTTTATTCATTCTGTATTTCTGATAGATCCATGTACATGCATATATAGATCATTGATTAATATTGTATACACAAAATCTCAAAGGATGATAAGAACTGAATATGTCTCTTAAACCACAAAAATATAACCATGATAACACTCTATGGTCCAAATAATGACAATCCCACCGTTTATGAAAATAAAAAATACTAAAACAATTGCCGACTTTTAAAATGTAGACTATAAAATATGTAGTGGCGTTTAATCTTGTTTTAGATCCTAATTTAGACTATGGTAATTACAAAAATATCAATAATCAAAGAGCTAGAAGTAAACTTTTATCAATAATAAATGAAAATAATCTCAAGGGTTTTTGCAAAATTTTTCACACAGATGTTAGAAGATACAGATGAAGGAGAAGAATGCAATGCAAAATGTAAAAATCAAGACATCTGGAAAACTTTTTGAATTTTACTGAGAAACCTAGATTATTTGCAGGGTACAGAACTGATCATTCATATGTAAAACTGGAATCCAAACTAATTGATTTTACTCAGGGAAGAGGGGTCTGGAAATTAAAATAAAAATCATTGAGCATGTGAAACAGCAATGCACACATGAAAATAATTTCAATTAATAAACTATTACCAATCAATTACTGTTAGAGTTTAATCTCCTTGAGATACGTGGAGCAAGTAGAATAATCATATTCATCATTTAAAAAAGGTAAAAAGAAATAGAGAAAAAATTGATTAAAGAAATAAGTAAGATAGAACAAGGCAGAAAATCCCGTACAAAACCTAAAAACCTTGGGATAAAAGAAACAAGTTAGAGACATAAGAAATATTATAATACATGGATATAAGATAAGATGAAAAGCAACGCAGAATGAAGACGGTGAAAGGGCAACTGCATTTTTCTAAAACTTAAGATTCTATACAATATACAATTAAAACAATTAGGATATAATTATAGAACAAACGGGAATGTTTAAGGACATTGAACTTTGTTTACAAACATCTATATGCTGATCACCATGAGAATAAAGAAAATATTTGTGTAAATAACCTGCTTAAAATTGCAATGTTAAAAAACTAGAACTAGATGATATTAAAAAAGTCAACTTCAGGGAAAACTCACTCAGACAGAAATTCTCGCTGCATGTAAATTAAAAATGACAAATCTTCTGAAATTGACTGCTTCACAGTATATTTATAATTCAAATTATTCTGGTCAGATCTTTGACTTTTTATTCTGAATTCCCTAAATGAAGAGTTTGGAAAAGGAAAACTATCTGAAACACAAATAAAAAGTCTCGTTATTTGCCTCCTTAAGGGGGAGAAGCCCAGACAATTAAAAAAAATGGAAACCGATCATCCTGCTAAATGACATTTACAAAATAGCATCACCTTGAATTGCTTATAGACTTAAAAAAATTACTTACATTAAATTACATCTGAAACACAGACTGGTTTCTTAGCATGTAGATACATTGGCAAAAACTCTAGACTGGTTCATGATATGTTACATTATTAAGAAAAGTATAATACACAAAGATTAATAATTCTCGTCGACTTTGAAAAAGCTTTGGATTCCGTGTCATGGTGTTTTCTATATAATTTTTTTTCTCATATAAGAATTTTGAAATTTTGTTCCAGGTATAATAAACTGGATAAACCATTCAATACTGATATTTCTTCTTTTATCTCGCAGGATGGCTATTTATACTAGAGGATGTAGACATTGTGACCTAGTATCATGCTAGTAGCAGAAATACTTGCATTGATGGTAAAAAAGGATAAAATTAAGGGGGTTAACATCATAGATAAATTTTGGTCTTTGCTCGGCACTTACAGCCTTTCGACAGTGAGAATTCTTTAACCTCAAAATACCTACTGTCACATGGGTATCATGTTGTTGTCATCTTGTAACTTTTGTATTTACACCCACCCAGTAAATTCAAAATTTATAAAACGACACGGGACCTCGATTATTACTGCTTCATCCAAAGAATAGGGAAAACCAGTCACCTCCGCCGAGGTTCGATCCCGCGACCATAAGATTGCGAATCGATCACTGTACCGTGGGGTCACGACGGCTCTATCGGCACCTCAGTGATATTATGCATATTGACACCTAGTAATATTGGTTCTATAAAACAGAATCCATAGGTATTTTTAGGTGATTTAGTACTCAAGAAATTTCGGAAAGAGCATATAATTTCGGCAATTGCTTCCAAGTAATTGTATTATAGTAACTATGATAACATGTATATAAATTCTGCGTCGTGTAGTACATATATATGAATAATTCGAATTTACATTTTCGTAATCTACTAAAATGTGTGTGTGTGTGTGTGTGTGTGTGTGTGTGTGTGTGTGTGTGTGTGTGTGTGTGTGTGTGTGTGTGTGTGTGTGTGTGTGTGTGTGTGTGTGTGTGTGTTTATGTTCTTATATTTCTTTCTTTGAATTGACAGGTAGACTAAATGAGGTTGTGCCTCATTTTCGTCATTATCTCTGTGATTACGAAATCATTTAATTTAGATTCCTTTAAGTTCCTTTCATTGCATCCTAACGCCCGTTTGGCTAATATAATAGAAATTAACAATAATAGCTTAAATTTAAAAAAAGATATATGTGGAATGTAAGTTAATTCGAAATTTTTACGTAAATTATTAGATTTGATTAAGAAATACTTTTTACAACCATTTGAAGTGAATCTTCATTGGTGCTGGTATGAAAATTGTCATAGTTTCTGATTAATATCAACACATGCTAAAACGATTATTTCCAAGTGCCTATTCAACAACACTGAGTGCCGATTTCCGAAAGGCCAAAATTAATCGGTGCCAATTTGACTTTGGTACGAGTTGACCAGCAGTACTATAAATAGGCATCGAAGTTATCGGACTATTTTAGCGTTTTATTTTGTGTTTTCCTCCATTAGATAAATACAATTACTACATTCTTAAAGACTGGATTCACCTAAAAATAAGTTTCATCTCATTAGGACGAAAAGAAATAACTACGCATGACTATTGACATTTCCGATGTGAGGTCGGTATGAATATTGTCCACAATACAATGTTTTTTTCATACATACCGACTTATATTATATATTATTTTCAAATTCGTAGAACCTTTAAACAGGCCAATATGTGCACGTGTAATTAATGAGAAATTTATATATTAATGTTAGGATATATTATTCCTTAAAGAACAAAACATTCCCTAGCAGCAGCTAATGCTAATGTGTTCAAACAATTTTTTTGCAATACTTTAAATGTTGTTTACAGATGTTGATAATAATGGAAAATTACTCTATATTATTATTTTCCATTATTATTATTATGCAGTCAGAAATTGTACCCAATTATTTTTTATATTTATATGTTTCCTGTTCAGTCACTTATAGAAAACTTACAAACAAATATATTTTCTAAATAATGAAATAAAAGTTGAACCTATGTATTTAGACCCAGAATATAAAGTACATGCAGATTGAAATATGTTCCAGTGTCTTTAGTGGCTTCCGTGGTCCAGACACTAAAGCATCGCGCTTTGAACGATGAAGTCCCTCACTTCTGGTCAGCGCAGGTTCGAGTTCTGCTGGAAGTTTGTAAGAAAGTTTGCCCATTTTTTTGTGGAAGTCCAGTGGTCTCATCCCGTGTACAAATGAAATAAAATCTGGTCGCCACCATATACTGGAAACATAGTTTATTGTGGCATAAACATGATTTTGAAATCTTTCACATATAGTGTATTTAAATGCATAATTAAGCTACCTGTGTGAACTAAATCCAACAAAATACTATCTTTCACCTAACTTTAGAAATAATTTATCAAACTAATTATCATATTTTTTTCATAGCCAATTTATAAGCATACGTTTTGCACCGTGTTTCAAAAGTTATCTTTCTTTAAATGTTTAAAGAGCCTGTCAATAATGTTTTTGTTTTATAGTAAAACGCAATAAGTTGTTTCGAATATGTCAATGCTCATACATGCTACTTATATGTGATAATATGCAGCTTATATATCCAATTTTGTACTTAAAAAGACGTATTTAAAATACGTTCTACTTTTAATTTCGATTATACTTTTGATATCCTGTACCTGCAAAAGTATTTATAAAATTTTATAAATCAAAAGACACTTGAAATATAATGTACCTTTTAAATGTAGTATTAAAATTAAAATTTCATTGTTCTTTTGATATTTCCAAAAAGGTTTTTTTTTACTGAAAGTAGTTTGATATTGCTTATTTTATTTCTGTTAAGGATATATCATTATATGCAGTCTATTTTTATATATGAAATGTGTCACAGTATTTTGACACCCAATGCATTAGCAGACACATTTTCCTATTTAAGGGTTATCATATTATAGAATTATTATTTAAAGTGTGTCCAAAATGTATTTCAACTAACCTTATAATCAGTCCTCAAATATATATATATATATATATATATATATATATATATATATATATATATATATATATATATATATATATATATATATATATATATATATATATATATATATATATATATATATATATATATATATATATATATTTGATTTTAAGAACAATGCCTGAAAATCGTTGTGGGTATCTAGTGAAAGAACTTGGTAATCCAGCAGTTTGTCTTAGACATTTGTCTTCTTACTTTAGTACCACACTGGACAAATGTTTTGAACATGGTACTGTCAACTATAAAACAGTTTAAATTGATTAATTATTAGTATTTATTCCGAATACACAGCTACATTATATAAAAATTGTCAACTTCAGCAAATTGACTTTTCATGTAATATTCAGGTCAGGTGAATGTTTTGATAAAAAGTTTATCAGTCTACAGGTCTATAAATGCAAATAATTTTATGTGCATTAATAAGTGTTTTTTTCAATCCCAAGTTATTATAAATTTGCTTTAAAGGTTAAAATTAATAACGACTTACAAATATTACATTATCTTCTGCTTTGATAGTCAACGTTGATTAAAGGATTATCATTTTAGTATCTGAAGGCACCCTCGGAAAATCAAACAAAAGTGCACAGGAGATACTTCAAATGGAATTATCCCATGTATCGGGTGATATAGGATTCTCACTTTCTTCCATTTACTTCTGTGTTATTCAGAGAAGTTCAAATAGACGTCTAAACACTGGATATATATCTGTGTTATATTGCTTACTATGCCTGAAATAAAGATATTTATCTAGCAGTTTGTACTATTTATAAAAAGTAGCTGATAATTTTATAACAGAGGTCATATAAATCCACAAAAATCTATAATGATCAACAGAATAGCTTAAGTTTGTTTCAGAAGTAGAATTTATTGTAATTGGCAGTCATATTGGATACGTTCCGAATTACGCAAGCCTTGGAATGTAAAATGACACATGAATATAAAAATAACTGTCCAAACATAAACAATGCCAGCAGTCTTTGGTGGTAGTATGTCGTAAAATGTCCTTGACAAATTATTCATATTGTTTATCAAAATGTATTAAATAGAACTCAGTACTTTTTAAACAGGTCATAGTGGGAATAAAAACAATAAACAATCACCAAAACACAATTTGTATCACAATATAATTGTATCAACGTAAATAACAAATACATTTTTGTTAATGATATCTTTGTCAAAACAAATATTCCCGTATTCATTTTATTAATTAATTCTAAATAATTAAAAGCAATCAGTTTAGATAAATAAAAATGAATAACAATTTAAACATGAGAAGAAAGACCGAATTCTAATGACTATCAATGACGTCACAATTCAGTAGTAACTGTACCTGTAAAAGTTATATAGCGAAATGAGGAATGACACGACGTTTAACAGACATAATACTATTGACACTTTTTACATGTTTAACTCTGAAAAGGCGTAACACATTTTATAATTTCTGAATGTCACATTGAGAACTAGGTACTACTCATATATAGAATACAAAGTGTTTGTAGTTTCTATTCTATTTTATTTCTATTTAACCGAAATGCAGTGGTGTTTGCCTTTTATCGATGTTTTGTTTGAAATATTTGAATTTAGGTATATATTTGATTTTATGTTTCAATATAATTACATAATAGCGACAAACACGGTTAGTGACTGTGTAAAACATCTGTATCGAGGTTTGTAGAGATGTAAAAGGCATTAGTTGGCACCACTTTTAATAATATACAGAGGGGCGAGTTATAAATGGGCCGAGGTCACCCGATATACCCGGCACTGGTACAATGTCAGTAAAGAATGTTTTTAAATGATAGAAAAGACCAACCTTGCCTGATTTAGATATGAAATGATAATATACGAAAGTAAATGCAAAGAGTAATAAGAATAAAATATATATTAGCTGTAAATCGCACGTGTTTCTTTGACACCCGGTAATCTTCGTAAAATTGACCGAAACCTAATTTGCAATGGTCAGAGTAATGATCAAACTGGTATAACAGGTTACGTTGGGCAAGATTGTTGCAATTATTCGCATGTATTTGTTATTCTAGCCTCCTGATGGTATCTTTGGGATATATATGAGATGAAATATTGCATAAAATGGGCTTGTAAAATTTTGCATCGAAGACAGCTCAAATCAATTTAAGCCTGTCAAAGGCAAGGCAATAAAAATCACACGTTGTATCTAAAACGATTCAGCAATAGTTTGTTATCTACTTCTCTGTCAAACAGAACCACAATTTCACAAATTAAGGACATTTCTTGGAATACGCAGCCTTCTTATACACCATTTGAATAACTGCCCACTTGATCACGTCATCAGCAATTTGAATCAGAACTAAAGTAGTTGATTAGCTAATTGGATATCTATCGTGACAAAAAAGACATGGTTGGTGTTTAGAATTATTTTGCGGCGAAATGTAAGTCCTGACAGTGTTTACTAGAATTGTATGTTGCCCACCGAATCCCAAGACAATTAATAACTTGGTATTTGTAATTTTCATACTGATACATATATAAATTAAATCAGAGAGAGAGAGAGAGAGAGAGAGAGAGAGAGAGAGAGAGAGAGAGAGAGAGAGAGAGAGAGAGAGAGAGAGAGAGAGAGAGAGAGAGAGAGAGAGAGATATTACATCATTAAAGCACAGGGTGAGGAGGTGCTGTAACATCTTCAAACTGTTTCTTAAATTTAAACGTTTTCCAAGCAACGAAGTTAGGCTTAACTTACAATGTCGTTTCTATTATACATCTATAAAGCATCCGGAAGCATAGTACATTTGCGTCGTATTTATCAAGGATTTATGGATTCTGTTTGTCGACGCCATCCTTTAAAATAAATATAAATGTACATTTTGGTTCATTCTCCCACAATTAGATATATTACAATTGTATTCATCTAAAATAACTTTCACCTACAAACGCCTTTCCAATATTGTCAAAGAATAGAGGTATTAATAAAACATATATAAATGTTTTAGTAAAAGTGTCCAGATTGTGTGAATAAATTTCAAATTATAGAAATGATACGACTTCGTGTCTACGCAGTTGGTCAGTTTGTCAATCCGAAAAAAAAACTTCTTGATTTGAAACAACTAGTACCTAAAAACGACAAAATATATCATATTTGCTTATAACGGAATTATGTTAAAAGCCAATATAAAAAAGATAAAAAAGATAGATTATCTCCCTTTATCTGGATAACATAGATAAATATCAAATGTTGTAAAGAAAAGATATAAAAATATCCGTAGCATGATATTTAAAATGAAGTATTTTAGTCAAATAAAATAAATTATAATTCAATTGTCCAAAACCATCAATGATCTACTCTGTAAGTAAGAATACTAAGATAGAGTTCAGTCGTTTACTATGTGACATTAAATTAGATCATTTGATTGATTAATAATTTGATTTAAATATCTTGACATATAGAAACCTTTCCATACAAGTAATGTAGCGTTATTAAATGGGTGTTTTCATATTTATCCCGTAGTTTGTCAGAGTACAGTCGTGTTAGGTCGAGGTCAGATGTATTGGCTAGAGACGAAGCCTTAGAGCCGTTATAATGTCTGTATTGACCGGTATTTCTATATTAGCCCTGTACTAATGATCATATATCAGACACACGGAATTAAATTAAATTAAGGGTGTACTTTTAGTCGTTGTTTATTATTACATTGGATATTTAATATGGTGGTTCCTTATAAACATCGAGGATACATGGATTATTTGTGGAAATAAAAACGAACAAACAACTGTACATACGAGTATTGCTATATAATTTTACCTGTCAATACACAGTGGCATGAACATCATAATTAAACTGTATACACGGCATACTGCTATGATATAGGTTATCTTCAATTTTGTAGAATAGCTCTGTATGAAGTATATCACACATATATGTTCAGTATTACCTGTGTAAATAAATAAATATAACATTACACAACAAATAATTAGGTGCTCAGATAATCGTTCATATCAGATGTATCTTTTATCAGAAAATCTTTTGAATCTCTTTTGTTCACTTTAAGTGAATGCGGTCTAGCGAAAGTAATTGATACAACGGTTTGTTTAAATAATAACAAAATGCCAGCTATCATATGCATGCCTCTTGCATATAAATTGTTCAATATTGAAATACATAGTACCTTTGTAGTAGGCGCTGGCATTTCTTTTTTATAGTTTTAGTACATACATGGACCTTTGTTTTTTATGATTATTAGGTATTCTATATAACAGTGAAAAATACGTACGTTGAATTTTATTAATAACATCTTAAACAAGGATAAAATGAGTTGACAAATTACATGACATATGTACACCTGCTAAAAGCCGGTGTGTGTGTGTGTGTGTGTGTGTGTGTGTGTGTGTGTGTGTGTGTGTGTGTGTGTGTGTGTGTGTGTGTGTGTGTGTGTGTGTGTGTGTGTGTGTGATTAGGTGTCAAAATTTATTCAAATTTTCTATCATATTATAAATCATCTTCAGAAACAAATGAAGGGATTTTTGCTTTAAGTTCCGTCGATTCATCGGATCATCTGATATGCTAAACAGATACAATTAGTACAATTATCAACCCCCTGATGTTTTACAAGCAATCAAATATATCTACAAATTCCATCAAATTTATGGGGAATAACAAAGATTTTTATCTCATATTCTATCATATTAGAAACACGAAATTATAGTGAAAAAAAAAAAAAACATTTCTCTCCCGGTCCTTCATTAATTTATAGGTATTGTATTTTTCCCACTGAAATATTCAACTTGTATGGACAAAGACGGTATGGCATAGGGAAGATAATTGGCTGCTACCATGGCTTATTTGTCTGTGCATGTTCATTTGTGAAAACAATAAATGAGAATTTAAGAATAATTATCAAACATATATTTAACATTTCAACAACATATCTTAAGAGTTATGAGGAAATGGCAACTGGAATGTATTACGAACTTCAATATTTTAATTTTTCCTATCAAACATTCATTGTCTCTGAAAATAATTAATAACTACCTGGGAATATTTCATGATTTACAAATAATACAAAAAACTGTGTCTGTAATCGTTAATCAACTCACCTGAAAATCTGAAAGTCTGCCATCATTAGAGCAATTGAAACGTTCGCTTCAGTTATATATATATTATATACACGTGTTGGTTCAAGTATATAGTGACCTTCTAAAATATATCAGTAAATTGTATAAAACGAAAAATGTGACATATTGGGACAAAAGATAAAATATATCCGATCTTTTATCTTTTTAGAACGATAGAAAGTCGTTAGAGATGATTCGAAAATGCATAACACTCAAACAAGCGTGCTCTCTATTAACATCTTCATAAAACATATTTAGAAAGAGGTGCATTTAGAGATAGACTTACACAATGGGAAAGTCGTATGCTTTTTAAAAATGAATTCTTAAACATGTTTTTATTTTGTTTGAAAGAATGAGTTAACGTTTTAATTGACAGGTTATATTATTTGTGCCCAGAGTTATTCTAATACGAATTGATTATTTTATTGAATGTAAGACACATTTGCATGTCATAAAACCAGAGTCAAATGAAAGTAAAGACTCTACTCACTATTTTCTTCTTTTCCCGAAGTTCCATGGTATCGAACACCAGTCAGATCTCTTATTCGGGCCATGTGGCGTGTGAACTGTTC
Organism: Atrina japonica; assembly: GCA_030159075.1. NCBI lineage: Eukaryota > Metazoa > Mollusca > Bivalvia > Pterioida > Pinnidae > Atrina > Atrina japonica. Next base: position 14,577 of record BROG01001456.1, on the reverse strand, counting down.
CTTTTTTAAAGAATTGAACATGATGTATTTACTTAATACATGTACTCTGCTTCGTTGTTTTCACTGTCTAAACCTGAAAGAACGAGATATTTAATTTATTTTATAGACTACATTTACTATGATAATTGAGCATATATATTCGGTAATAACAGTTTATTGTATCTGGATCAACTATTTAGATTGCAATTACAATTGGTCACATCAACTGTATTCAGCAAATACATTATTCATATCATCACTGTATAGTTTGCCTGAATAGACAATGCATTAAATCGAAAAATTCTTTACATTGAACTTATTTGACATTTTCTGATTAAGACTAAAATTTTACAATGTTTATCATCTTAGTTTGTTCTCGTCTGGACCTCCCTTTTGTTTGGATACAGGGGGCGTCCGTGGCCGAGTGGTTAGAGCATTGCGCTTTAAATCACCAGGTTTCTCACCTGCGGTTCGAATCCCGCTTGGGTCATTTTAAATTCAGTGGGAAAGTTTGCCAGTTTTCTTGCGGAAAGTCTGTGGTCTTTACCCGGCTAACCGGGGTTTCTCCTCCACCAATAAAAACCTGACGCAATGATTGTTGAGTATGGCCAAAAACAAAAAATCAAAATCAAAATCAAAATCAAAATTAGGATACATATAAAAGACAATATATTAATATCAAACAGCATATTGTTGAAATGCCCATACATTCTAAACATTTAATTTGTAATTGAAAATACAACATGTGAATAATTATGTGTCCTGACAGTTAATACGGTGTAGCAATAAACAAAATAATATTTTCAACGTGTATCACAATAAGTTTTGTTGCAAAATACTCTGAAACGTGCAAATAGCCTAAGACGTCTGCATCAATGTTGATTTTTATAGTTTGGTCGGGTTCGTTATCGCACTGTTTATGAATCAATTCAATTCACTTTGCTAAAGACAAAAATTATTGAATTGAAATTGTATTACCGCTGCAATACTGTTAGATATTATCTTTATTCAACAGCTTGATGGGTTTTTTATGTATATATATAACCAACATTCACGGAAGCGTTAATTATTGTGCTGTTGTAAAATATATCTGACGCGATCCTGATACTATGTAGGGATATAACATCTATCTACACAATACTCATATTATTTACTCTTATTTCATGGTATTTGGATCCCTGTCAATAGCTAATTATATAATATCAAATTATAAAAGTAATTTTACCAATGCTTTCATTAGAATAAAGAAATCTGGAGAAATATGTCAAAATTTTAACCGTACTTTTGCGGGTTCGTTACCAGATCAAAAATCTGGAAGTCGTTTGCAAATATTGATATTCAGAGAAACCACAAGGTATTTTCCCATTACTAAGTACAGGTGCACATACATATATATATATATATAGTCAAAACATGCATGAAATTATCTATGACATTATTTAAATGTTCACACACAATTTAAACATGTATGTATTTGTCCTTGGACGAAGAGGTGTCGCCAGATGAGTGGGTGCCTTCGTCATCCATATCGATTTCTAACATGGTAATAGCCCAGTGAGTCTGGTGTAATGTTCTATTACATAATTTGGTCGGGTTTGATATCGCATTGTTTATCAATTAAATTCGCTTTGTTGAAGACAAAAAAAAATTGAATTGGAATTATGCTTTGCTGATAAAATATAAATTATTTTTATTGAACCGCATTATCAATTCTTAAAAACAACATATATATCAAAACAACATTCACTAAAGCGCTAATTTTATCGTGCTGTTGTAAAATAAATCTGACGCAATCCTGAATCTGTGCAGGTTTATAAAATATCTATCTTTTCAATGTTCGGTATTTTTATTCTTATTCCACGGTATTTGGATACCTGCCAATGACACGTCATATAATATCACAGTTATAAAAGGAATTTTACCAATGCTTTCATTAAAATAATGAAATCTGGAGAAAAATGTCAAACTTATAACCGCAATTTTGCGGGCTCGTTATCACATTAACGAATTTTGATATTCTGCGACACCGCGACACCACGAGGTCTTTTCCCATTGCTAATTAGAAGTACACGTATTTATAACATCAAGGTAAGTTTAAATATATATATTGGAAATTTAAACTATATATACATATAGTAAAAACATGCATTGAATTATTTATGTAATGATTTAAATTACCTAAATATGTATGTATTCGTCCCTTGAACGAACACGTGTGGACAGATGAATAGATGTCTGTGTCATCCATATCGAATTCTAACGTGCTAACATAATTAACTTTAATGATTGTTTCATAACAACAAATAGGTCTTAACATACGCATACGAATTTCAAATGTTTTTAGCTTTTTCCTTTTTTTTCAGAAAAGAATGATCACCGATCTTCTGACTTCCTGTATAACAATAAGAAATTTGAACCGTCAAACAATGACGTATGTTATGTGTTTAGTATTATTAACCCTATCACACCTGGGGGACTCGATATGCGTCAAGAAGGTTGACGGCGTGATAGTTACAATCGAGTGTCCGAATAAGACATCAACAGACCTCATCGATGAACAACCTGATTTCACCAAAGGACAAATCAATACAACAACAACATTTTTAGAAACAACTCAACGGGATAAACATCTGGATGATGGCAAAAATAATGTAACAACAAATACAACATCAACATCTGTAGAAACAACTCAACAAGACAAACATCTGAGTGAATACAGAAATGATGTGGCAATCATATTGATACCATTACTTTGCATCTCCTTTATTATAATTGTTGTAGTTTTATTAATTTGCAACAGAAGAAAAATATACCATGCATTTCAAAAACGGTTTGGGGAAACATTATGTTTAGCTAACCGAGGAAATTCTGATCAGACAAGAAACGAAACATCAACTACGTTTCTTTAGGATTATGAAATAAATTGATGTCATGCCCATAAATGGAATTTATGCAACAACTACGTAAATCTAGATGAGGCGTGTATAACAATGTGAATGTTATTTGTATAACATTATCCTGACTCCCCACTAGAATTATCATTTTTTGTTATTAAGAAAATGCAATACATCAAGAAATATCTTGCACCTGAAGAGTAGTTGAACAATAGATTTTGATTGGCTCATTAGATAAACACGTGTAAAGACATAGTATCATGGTTTATCTATGTTTGGACACAAAAGGAGTCGTACTGCTTGTACTCACTAAATAAAAACATTGTAATAATAAACATATGTGTACACTTTTCTTTTATCAAATGCATCGTGTTGTGTTTGTATCTAAAAGCTCATTATGAAAATTATATTATATCAACATGTCGACAAAATGTGGTTTTTATGACACGAATGTTTTGCGCAGTAAAATGATCACATTACATCGAGAAGTTTTCATAGTAATCACATTACGTTGTCAAGATGATATACCTCATCAATACATAATAATTACATGTTCCGATAAATTATCACATCACAGGGTGTAGAAAGCAATTCGAAGAAAGTGGAGAGGAACTTTCTTTCTTTCTTTTTTATTTATTTCTTTTTTTTTTTGGAAAATGATTTTGCAGTAAATCATTTTTTTCAAATTTTGTCAATGCAAGTAATACCTGCAGCAGTGGTAGATCTATAAAACAAATAAAAAGGTTAATTGGCGTGTTTAGGCTGGTGACATAAAATTATACGCAGATGCCGTAGACGTGAAAATGTTGCGTTTATTCTGCATACAGAATTTGATATCATCGATGATTGAATTTTAATATTTTAGCTGATAATAACACAGGGGAAACTCGTATCCATTTTAATCCAATGCAAATTCGGTTAACAATAAATTTTCATATTGATACATGCTGGGAATTTTGAATGGTGTTTTACACCAAATTTAAAGTTTTATAGTTGTTGGTAGTTGTTACTTTAGTTTCACATAAATATATTTATTTGCAAATTGCATAGCAGACGGATTGGGAACAAGTTTCCAAACTTATCAACTCCCTCTCTATTATAGCATAGACGTACCCTGCATAGAGCTCCCACCAGCCCTGGAGCAAATTTTTCCTTCTGGAAAAATGGGCCAAAGACTAACAGATCAACTTTAAAATTTTGTTTAAAAATGTAAAATAATTGAAATCACGAAATCTAACATTAAATTTTATCAACATTTTTGTCGATTTATATCATTGACACATTAAGTTGAGAATAAATAAATATTTTTGAAAACATATCTCAGATTTGTACGACAGTATAGCAGAAAATTTGTAATCTTTATTGCATTTCTTTTAATGAATCCTGGTTGGATCCAGGATTTTAAGTTAGCAGGGGAGGGGGTATTGACAATTTCGATATGCCTAATTTAAAAACATCTGGTCACATTTTGTCGATACAATCCATATCAATATGTTGACATGTTGAGACAAATATGAGGTTATGTCGACATAATTTATGTGAATATGTCGTCAAAAGTTAGTCGTTTTGTCAATATAAGGCAATTAATTATCACACCATGTCGACATAACTAATCAGATTATCTCAACATGTCGATGGCAGATTCATGCCATCGTAGGTATAACTGAAATGTTTGAGAGGAAATGTGTATGGATACATTTATTAGATACAATTCTATCACTTAGATGCGCTCTCAGAAAATTGCTTAATTGTATTTAATTTTGCAGTAAAATATAACTTTAACTCAATTTAACATTAACATGTGCTGCAGGATTACATACTTTCGGTAAAAATGCAGATAGGATAGGACTGAAGTATTTCCGGGTACTAAATGGATGATATTTAACATTTAATTAGCATGATCAATATAGAGTATTGAATGGTCATCATTAATATTGTATATTTTATACTTTTTCAATTTCACTTAATATCACATTTTTTATTTTCTTTTGCGTCTTTATTATTGCGGGACTGCGTAAGGGGTTGACACCAGTGTACGTGGTTAGCACAATACTGTTTGTAAGATTGTTATCACATTTTTAGAGGTATTACTGATTTAACAACATGTTTTGTTTTCTATAAATGTGATTCAAATATTAATACAAAGGCACATGAGATGATAAGGTTGTAAAATCGCTTAACTGCAGTATTGATTTGGAGATATATAAATGAAACGTCATGCTTATATACATCGTCCATATTGATTACAAAACATTTGACTTAGCATGCGCACAGCTCTTTATTTCCAAAGCCTTAGTGGATACAAACACACAATTACAGTTTACATAAAGAGAGAGTAGTAATAGGTCTACCGGGTACCCTGACACATGCTAACACATATAACCAGTCCATGTTAAATCGGAACAGTGGTGACACGAAGATATTAGAGTTTCAGTAATGCATGAAATCCGTGCAAGGCAAAATTTTGTATCTATACAACCTATTTTATAAAAGACAGTACATTTTTTGTTGTTGTTTTGTTTCGGTTTTTAGTCATAACTTGAATGCACTACGTAACCTATGTAGAAATATACTTTTTTATGTAACTTGAAAAAAAAGCAAATAAATACTGACCGTTTGCGGTATCAATAATCAATGCATAAAACATATTTCGACTTTGTACATGATTTGTAAAACCCACACGCCTTAAAACAACAATGATCACCATACTATATTATATTCAACGTTTACCTTTTACGGATCCTGCTTTTTGTTTTCAAAATGCTGTTATACGTATTTCCATTAAGATTTATGTCGATGTGACACTGTTGAAAACAGTTCAGATTCTATAGAAGTGCAGTGTATCCTTAGAAAATCCGTCAGTGTATCATAGTATAATTTTGTGATACGCAGGGATACTCATTTCCGTAAATAAATGATTTATATTCATACACACTCTTCTCTGCATGTTTAAGTATAAAAAAAATACTGAAACTTTATTCGATAAATATTAAGAGCATATCGTTTTGCTAAGCGCTTTAGCCAAATTAATAGAGCGAAAAGGGAATTACCTACCACAACAAAGATAATTTAGTGTAACCGAAGCCAGTACAATGTGATCCCTTTAAATTGAATAACAGTGTACAATGCTGTATATATCAATGTTGGTACACGAATAAGCTGTTTTCAACGTATCTTTATATAGTATGTGGAGATACCCAACATTCTACATACGTTTGTATGCACTTTTATCAAACTAAAAGGGATCGCGAATCGCTAAGGACAATTATATGTTCTCAATATTTAACGAATTGAGTTTCTTTCATTTATATATATCTAAGTCAGCGGAGAGGGGAGTGTATATATCAATATATAGCATTTACTCACGGGACTCAATCTGCGTGCCACAAAATTACACTATGATGTATGTGTGTGTATGTGTGTGTGTGTGTGTGTGTGTGTGTGTGTGTGTGTGTGTGTGTGTGTGTGTGTGTGTGTGTGTGTGTGTGTGTGTGTGTGTGTGTGTGTGTGTGCGTGTGAACCTCGATATTATATATATAAGGCAACATTAATTTTCCACTGCATTTCATCTTTTTCAGGCTGCATACGAATATTACAATTAACATCCGAGACTGTTATACTGATAAAGTTTTTCTTTTCTAGATCTGTAATATAGTGCTATATTTGTACACATTTGTTTTGTTGGATTCACATAACGTGGCAGGCCTGAGTAACATTTTAATTATCATATGAGCGATTCTACCCACATTTTGGTTGAGATAGGATTCGTGTTAAAGGCGTTTTATTGCTGACTGAATAATCGTACGCATGATAACAAGCAGGGGAGATTAGTATAGTATTAGCACCGTATGTATTACTGAAACGTGTAACCTACAATTTAAATCCGACTTATTCAAGAAAGGGTTCACAAGATTCCGTCCAGACATTTTACATGCTATATGGATGTTATTATACCATGATACGTCCATGGTGTATATTTCGTTTAACTATCAAGTCAATTCGAATGCAATACATGAAGACATGCATCGTTGATGGAAGACTATAACGAACCTACATAATATGTATACGTATGTAGCTTTAAGTGGAAAAATGTGTTACTTTGGATTAGATTATGAATAAGCAAAAATGAAATTCATAATCATAATATATCAAACATTATATACCCTAGTAAAATGTTGTAGCATGTTTTCTAGTATTATTTATACAGTGGAATATGACCAAGCAAGCAGCCCAACATTTATAACTGTGTATTGAGTCTCTTGAAAGTATGATAATGAATTTAAAGGAAATCCAGAACCAGGAACATTTTAATCAATCAGTTAGGTAGTCTTAACAAATTTAAGTTTTAGTGTAAACATTAGTTATGCATAGCGTGTCAAGAGATATATTGCTTTTATATTTAAAGAACCGAACTCTATATAAAGAACATTGTACTTGATTTAGTGTTAAATGCTATATTTTGGTTTAAACATTTTACCGTTTTCGAGTCTTATTTATAAACATTTATATTGTGGAACGTAACAAGATTTATCGCCCTTTAAATAGTTCAAGACTTCTCATATAAGGTAGTTGGATAAAGTGTAAAACGAAATATTAGAATTCGCTTAATTTAAAGTTGTATCGCCATTAATGATGAAAAAGTAAGTTGATTGTAGAGTTTAAATGTGATCCCAACACTATGATATTTCATAACTTTGGTATCATGATTTTAATAACCATATATATCTGAGCAATTTTAATGTATATGTTGATAGCTAAAAACCGGTGACCACGGGTACATTAAAGGTGTAGGATAATCACTTGAGAGTATCAGCGTTATGTATTGTCTTTTTCTAATATGTATTTCATAATAATATAAATAATATTTCATTATGAATATTGTTATACATTAAGTGTTTGCTGAATAATTATAATAAATATTATTTTCATTTTATCATTTTTATAATATTTCATAATTATATATTTGAGTTTACAATAGTATCTTTCACAACAATCAACGATTGTTTCAGTTATTTCATGGCGTCCACTTTTCACTTGGTAAGAGAATCCGGTTACAATGTACGTGGAAGGGACCATCGGCCTTCTGCAAGTAAACTGTACAAATCAGCTTAGGTTCCAGGGGGAGTAACACCTTCGCTAATCAGACGTGAAAAAGACGTCTTTAAAAGTGCTACGGCCACTTCGCCACGGAAAATCTCCATAAGGTCCACGTTATATACCATAATTATATATATATATATATATATATATATATATATATATATATATATATATATATTATATATAGTCGATAATCCACCTTATATAACATATATATATATATATATATTTATATATATATATAAAGTCGATAAGGTCCACCTTATATAACATAATTTATATATATAAATTATATAAGGGTTTATATATATTTTATATATATACAGGTTTTACTGTATATATATATATATTTATATATAATGCAGCATACCTCATACTATATATTTGCATTCAATTTTGGTCTGTCAAAATAGATTGATATAACCACCCAACAGCTAGGAAATCTGGATCATATTGATGTCATAATATATATGACTTCAAGGTGACCATAACATTCCAACAGCTAGGAAATGTGGATCATAATGATGTCATAATGGATATGACTGAAAGGTTGATATAAAAACCAACAACTAGGAAATGTGGATCATAAAGATTTCATAATAGATATGAGTTCCAGATCAATGATATTTTATTTTCCGTTACTTAACCAAAGAGATAACTCAAGAAAAAAAATAGATATTATAAATTAATTGTTGACTTCTGATATAGGTGAATACCATGTACCAGGGGGTTGATAAATCAAGGTGTCAACTTCATCTGCAGTATACCTCAAATTCTATATTTGTATCAAATTTAGTAACATAAAGATAAATCTACTATTATAGTAGAACACACTATACAAATGTACACATAGTAATACATGCATTTTTATGTACCAGTATGCTTTTCATGAAAAGGAAAATCTCAAATACCATTATATCAGGGAAGGTAACTGTAAAAATGTAATGAGTAGGCATTCAACACAGAAGTGAAACACATTATATGCAAATACATGTATATGCATCTACATTACATTAATACACATATACAACATAAATATATATAAATGTGAAACGAGCAAATGCGTTCCTGTATATACACATGATTAAGCTACAATGTACATATATATGTAAACATAATGGGAGTGATCTTATTTCACATTCCACATATGTCAAGTAAAAGATATAAAATATCTTGATTTTCTATGTTGTTGGATTTTGTTTATCAGTAATTGTGTTTTCAAGAAGGAAGAAGAAGGGTGAGAAGAGAATAAAAAAGATGACAAAAGATAAACAAACGTTTATACTGCCGTAATCAGTTGTAATTAAATAGGACATACCTAATATGTACCTTCATGCAATCAGGCATCATTATCCCAGATTCAGATTATGTATATAAAGTCTGTAGCTTATAACATGTTTTCCTTTTATACTTTAGTCTGTTGTTCTATCTTGGAATCTACAAATGAATCAGAAATATGACATTTGATTTACAGAATACAATTTTTATTATATGTAAAGACGAATATCCAAAAATAATAGTAAAAAGTGATTAAGTTTATAATCAATTTGTTCTTAGTACATTTTTTAAATATTAAAAATCATAAAATATATCATTCACATCATTATTGGATATTGGTCTAAGATACTTATCACTTACATATTCAGAGGATGTAAAAACATTTTTCTCGTTATGCAAAACTTAGTTAGTAGGTACAGATATAAAAACCTCAGATACCAAAGTGTAAATCAATAGAATGTCCAGGACATAGATACAAAACCGATGAAAAATGGACAAACACGGACTTCTGGAAACCAAGAGGTGGGATCAGGTGCCATGGAGGAGTAAGCATCCCCTGTCGACCGGTCATACCCGCCGTGAGTCCATAGTCAAGTCCAGTGAAACACGTGAGGAGTGTATCCTCGTCACAATTGGTACAGACGTCTCAACAACCGCCAATGAAAAGGCAACTCAACATTTCACTTAGTGAAACAGAGTAGTCGCAAACGAGACTATTATACCGACCGTAAAACATGCGGAACGTTGACATTAAACGCGGTTTTCGATATCCCTGTGTAAATAATTTGTCAGTGAGTAGTTTACCTCTGTATATGAAATCTTCATATGTTGTGCACGCCCTTGCATATCGGATCATTTGTGAAATATAAACTCCATATGCAGGTGACTGAGGTATATTACTACTTAAATGTGGAAAATTTACGATGGGAAAGCCGAAATCGTCGCGTTTATCGTATAGCTTCGTTGCTAATTTCCCGTCTGTGTTTATATTAAGTAAAATGTCTAAGTACGAAGCGTGTGTGCTTGATTCTGTTGTATCTTTAATTTCTAGTTCGCTGGGATATATCGCATTGACATATGTATGAAAATTGTCATTATTAATTGACAAAACGTCGTCGATATATCTAAATGTCAAATTAAAGGACACCGCTAGCTTTTTCTTCTTTTGATGGATGGATGCCATGTCTTTTATATTTATCAACCATGAATACTCTATCCTCTAGTCAACATGGGTTCCACTGGAATCTCTGTTGACTTCCGGAAGTTCAGCAATATCTGTCCGGACACATTAGAACCGGAATTTTTCATCTACCATTAAAAACCATGCTGTCACCATATAACTGAAAATGTTTTTGAGTGTGGCGTTCAACAACATTTACGTCAATTATAAATATGCATCTAACCAAACTGACCAATGCGTTGTGATTTGATATTTTGACATGATATAATGTGCAACTTAAGTTTGATGTTTCCCACGCTGGTTCAAATCATTAAGCTCTGGTGCATTGTACGCAAGAGTATTTTCCTCAAATGCTTCTAAACTTCTGCGAAAATATATACACTTATGTTATTTCTAATATGAAGGTAACAAATAAATTCTCATTATTCGGATGTACATATATGTATTTTGATGTACATATATGCCATGGATATCATTCTAAAATTTAGAATGACGAATGTAATATATCTTAATCGAAGAACTTTATTAAAATGGTCTTCTCCTGGATAAAATTGTAACCGGGTTCTTTCATCCACAAATAAAAACTGGCTGTAAAATTGTTGACTGTGGCGTAAAACAGTGTTTAAAAAGCTAGCGAGTGTAGAGCTATAAACTATTCATGGGTCTGTTTGAATAGGGAACAGTAAATGGACAGAGACATCTGTATTCAGATATTTTGTTTCAGGAAATTGGCTCTAACATCCTCTTATTTAATATATTGTTTCGGCATTGCCACTTCTTAGTAAATTATTTTACTGTGTAAAATATATACATAGGTTCACTGATACAATATATACCAATCAGATGCCAGGTTACATTTAGAATAGCTATTCTACGTTCTTTACACTTTTTCAACCAATCAGTGTCATATGTATTTAGCTGTTGCTGATTACCTGTACCGCTAGAACACATCTCGTAAAGGTGTGTATTCAAATTTGATTAACATCAATGTTTTTGTCTGCGATATCGTCTACTTCTAAATATGTGTACTTTTCCTGGTGAAAGATGGATATATACTTATATATATTTTCTCTGTGGTGTACTTGAAAATCTGATATTGCTTTTATTTTGAATATCGAGTGTATGTAAATAGAAATTTCTGCCATAACTAAACTCTCATATAGGCGATGACTGATCATATAATTGAGTCGACAATCCATCGTTGATGATAATAACAATTTAAACGGAGTAAGAGATCTAAAATTAACTATCAATATTTAAAACGTTTATTTCCTTTCACGAACTTAGAATACGGATAAAATATATCCATCAATAATTGTCGTGGACATGGGTATTTTCATAGCAACCATGTGGTCGAAAATGGAAATTCTGATATTGATATAAAAACCTCAGATACCAAAGTGTAAATCAATAGAATGTCCAGGATATAGATACAAATCCGATAAAAAATGGACAAACACGGACCTCTAGAAACCAAGAGGTGGGATCAGGTGCCATGGAGGAGTAAGCATCCCCTGTCGACCGGTCACACCTGCCGTGAGTCCCGTTCAAGTCCAGTGAAACACGTGAGGAGTGTATCCTCGTCACAATTGGTACAGACGTCTCAACAACCGCCAACGAAAAGGCAACTCAACATTTCAATTAGTGAAACAGAGTAGTCGCAAACAAGACCATTATACCGACCGTAAAACTTGCGGAACGTTGACATTAAACGCGGTTTTCGATATCCCTGTGTAAATAATTTGTCAGTGAGTAGTTTACCTCTGTATATGAAATATTCATATGTTGTGCACGCCCTGGCATATCGGATCATTTGTGAAATATAAACTCCATATGCAGGTGACTGAGGTATATTACTACTTAAATGTGGAAAATTTACGATGGGAAAGCCGAAATCGTCGCGTTTATCGTATAGCTTCGTTGCTAATTTCCCGTCTGTGTTTATATTAAGTAAAATGTCTAAGTATGAAGCGTGTGTGCTTGATTCTGTTGTATCTTTAATTTCTAGTTCGCTGGGATATATCGCATTGACATATGTATGAAAATTGTCATTATTAATTGACAAAAACGTCGTCGATATATCTAAATGTCAAATTAAAAGACACCGCTAGCTTTTTCTTCTTTTGATTCAGCAGTTTCTGAATGAAGTCTGCTTCGTATGAATAAAGGAACAGGTCGGCCAATAAAGGAGCACAATTGGTTCCCATGGGAATGCCGACAGTTTGTTGAAAGACCACGTTTCCGAACATTACAAATATATATTGTCTATTAGAAATTCCAGCATGTTTTTTATATATCAACTTCAGTATATTTATGTGTAGAATCAGAGTGGTGTTTGACAAAATAAGTATCCTGATAGCCAATCACTAGATATTTAAATTTTCGGGTACCACCTTTAGTGAAAAAGCAGTTGTCTATGATGCTGAAAAGTCTTTCTTTTAATTTTCCATGTGGAATAGTAGTGTAAAGAGTAGAGAAGTCATAAGTTTTGATGCTGTGAATTCGAGAAAAATTGTGTGCCTTCAAATTTTCTAAAAGCTGTTTAGAATTTTTAAGTATTCACATCTGATTTACACCGCTTCTGGAATAAGCAACTGTACAGTATTGTTGAAGTTTCTCCTTAACGGCTGTCAATATCTTGGTAAGGAGTAAAGATAAAGGTTTGGTAGAACATTTGCTGGATCCTGCTATGTATCTTTGCTTATATGTAATTTGATCCAGGTCATGTGTATGGGTATCTGATTAAAAACACACACTGTTATTGTACAATTTAATAACATTATGAAGGTATTTACGCATTACATATGTATAAATACTCAGCTAATTTGCTTCTAAAAGAAGAAAGCAATGCTAAATCGTTTCGCCATCCATGACAGATTCCTTGATTTCATTAGAAACTATCAGTATGTGAAAAGCTATTTCAAATTTATTTCTCTAACTTACATTGTTAATGAACACACATGATACTGATTCTACTGTATTATGTTACATTTTCACAACTTTATTTATATATGAAACATTTGAATGGATTTAGTACTGATTTGAGATTTATGTATAATTTAATCATTCGTGAGAATTATTGAGAGAGAGAGAGAGAGAGAGAGAGAGAGAGAGAGAGAGAGAGAGAGAGAGAGAGAGAGAGAGAGAGAGAGAGAGAGAGAGAGAGAGAGAGAGAGAGAGAGAGAGAGAGAGAGAGAGAGAGAGAGAGAGAGAGAGAGAGAGAGAGAGAGAGAGAGAGAGAGAGAGAGAGAGAGAGAGAGAGCATCATATACCCTACATATGTCGGTCTTTTGATTGATACTAAAATCATCTATTTGTGTAATACATTTTCTTCATAAGGAAACTTTTTAGTTTTTTTAATTGTTATACATGTAAATCTGCTTTTGATGTCAGTAGATTGTTACACTCATTATGTCATATACATGTATTCATATATAACTATATGTTTGTTATACACATGATTTATTTATTTTTTACATTGTTCATACCCATTAATCTCCTTTTCACCACTACAAAAATCATGTTCGTTAATAATTTATTGAAGGAAAGCTATATGTATAAAACTTCCCAAATTAATAATTGTCGAAAAACGTTATCCGACATCGTTTTGTTTCTTGAAAATGTAGGCTTTTTCAAAGAAGAAGACAATACTTTTTCACTATAGATTATTTACATGTATATCGTAATTCATATTTGATATTAATACGAATTCACACTTTACGATTCATTCCATATAAGATATGCCGAAAAGGTTGGTCATGTAACTTTTATCATGAAAGGCCTATACATGGTTACACTTACATAAAAAAGTTACACTTAGTTCTAGTAAACACAATCTAAATATTAAAACTAGAGCCAACTTGTTATGCTAAAATACATGTGGATTCAATCGCACAAAAATCACAAATGATTTAAACTTAGTTTTTTCGAGAAAACCTTGGTTTCATTAACAAATGCCGGAATAGCATTGATGTTGTTTGGCTCATTTATACCTATGTTGTCTCAATTACAGTATTGTTTTCTGCAGGATCTTCTTGTACTTATCTCCTACAGTTCAACCCAGATGCTAGCATAAAAACGGAAGACGTTCATACTTAACCAAGAAATACTAGAATGAAGAAATCTAGTAGAGACTAGGTTTATATT
>BROG01001455.1:0-54018 GCA_030159075.1 Atrina japonica | reverse complement strand
AATTAATAATAATAATAAAAAAGACTGAGCAAAGTTCTTTCAGGAAAGCATGTCTAATGAATGCATCATAATGAATAAAAGTGGATAAAATCAAAGACCCATACAAAATCAATGAAAATAACATTACCTAAAAAGACGTCAAAATGCGTCAAAATTTATTTTCTGTTTTCTACGAAATTAAAAAAAACTTGAATCATACACCTATGTAGATCACTAGGTAGTTAAACTTGGGTGCTTCATTTCTATAAAGATTCATCAAAGTACTTTCAGCGGTTTAGAAAAAGAAGCTGGCAGTGTAAAAACTTACACCCTGTCTTTCATTTTGTTTTCAGTCTTAAAAATTCAGAAAAAATTAAACTTTAGCAAAATTATTTCAAGAAAGCATTTCTCATGAAATGGTACAGAAGGGCATAAAAGGGCAGAGAATCAAAGAAATTCAAAATGAATGAAAATTACAAAGTATAAAAAGACGTCAAATATTTCTTTCCCAATTTCAACAAAATTAACAAACTTGAATCATACATCTATGCAGATCACTCAGATGCAAGTACTTTTTTTCTATCTATACAGCAATTTTGGAAGAAATATTTTTTTAAAGGGAGGTACCCCTAAGGCATATTTTGCCCCATCCTGGATCAACCCCTGGGCCGATCTTACCGAAATAAAACAACTTGGTAGAGGATAGAGGTAGATTGATTACTTGCTTTCTATAACGATTCATCAAAATCCCTTCAGCTGTTTTGGAGAAAGAGTCGAAAATGCGAAAAATTAACGGACAGATAGAAGGAAAGACGGAAAGACAAACGACGACACATTTTTGCAAGACTGTTTAAAACAAAGTGTAACAGGAGTTATCTCTCTTTTGTTTTCCATTACTGTAAGATCTGAATCAACTTGTATAATTTTACACAGTTTAAGTTAAGAATGTGTTATGACATTGTTCTTATTGTATAGAGTTTTAAGATAAAGCTTATTAACATTTTGTGGTATGGATGCCTAATATTTTGAAACAACTGTTGATTGGTAAAACAATTAAAATTCGCATTGTCCTGAGATATACAATTAATTTGATTTTCTGTGTTTTGTTTGGGATCAAAAGTGTCACTGCCCAGAGATATGATCAAATTTCTTATCTTCATCGTCTTCCGTGACCTATGTGGACTATTTAGTTATTATGATTTCAAAGAGACCCGAGTTTGTTCTTGAGAGACCACATACCTCAGAATAACATTAATAATATTTTGAACTTTCAGTCAATAGTTTCTATCATTTGTTTATTTACACCCGTAACTGTTTCTTAACTTCTTGTAATTTCGTATTATGATGTCGCCATTTTCTGTCCCAACCCACAAATTTCCCCTTTTGTCCAATAACACGCAACATGGACGTTGCATATTATCTCTCTCCGATAACAACAAACGGATGTATTTTCCACTCTGGTCCAACAGATGAATAGCATTGTCCCACGGTACGGCTACAAGTATTTGGTTATTATCATCAATACAGATCCCAGTGGGCTTGAAACTGTTTTCTGGATCCAGCCCGATTGATCCAGTGTAAGTTTTTTTCACTTTAAGATTCGCATCACATATATAAACACCACTCTTACTTTGATATTTAAACCGTGGCCAGTAGACATACATTATTTCGTCAGAACGGGAATGACATAAAAATTTGTATTGAAATGAATAATAGTCATTAGAGTAATCTTGACATATTTTTCTTACTACAACTCCGTCATGATCATATTCAGCTGCATTTAAATTATGGCATTTTCCATTAGAAAGATAATTAACATACATCATAATTATAGCGAAAGCTTTGTTTGAGGAACATACTGCCGCCGGTTGCCATGTTTCTGACTTACAGAAAGCGACAATTCTTCTATCTTTTAAGATATGAGAAATAGTCTTGGAATCTGTTTGAATGACAAGAACAGTGTCGTTTGGCGTTGTTGAGATTTGTTGGACATTTTTCATTAGCAATGTCGATGTTATTTCACCTGTAGAAAAATTCATTATATATAAATCTGTATCTACTAGTGCGTGGGCATAACATGCATCTACAGGTATAATATTCTTTATACACCGATTCTGATATTTGTATGCACGTGCTTCCTGGGTAGTATCATCTCTTTCATAGTCAAAATACTGTTCGCTATCACCACTGTCTTCCGTATGGGTATCTTGCTCCGACTCCGAGCCTTTCGTTGTTTCGACTGTATTCCTTTCATGGAAATTGCATGCGGTTTCATTTTCGTCTATGATTTCCCCGAAAACATTTGATTGAAACATTTGTAGATTACATTCACTGGTTTTAAATGAAAACGGAAATCCCGACTGATATGGTAAATCTTCTACTTTCATTTTCAAAACATTTTGAAGTTTAAGTTTAAAATGAGCCTTCTCGACGTCATTGAACATGCACAAATCATTACTGTTCTCTAGAGAATTAAGTACCCGGATGACAGTCTTTACATTATTACTTGCATCTTGCAATTCACGTCCACGACAGTCCGACAAACATACAACTTTTTCTATCAGCTCAGACTTTATTTTCAGTGTTTCTTGAACCATTGTGTCAGCTCTTTCAGATATAGTTTGGATGACATCCTCCTTATACAAGTCACATACTTTCATTATGCCATCTACGCGGGAATCCAGACTTTGGGCGTGTTCGAGTACCCTGTTTCTGTCGTGTGAAATTTCCTGCAGATTAATCTGTGTTTCATTCGCAGCGTCTACTATTCCCGTGAGATTGTGTTTACTGTGTTGTTCATTGATCACACAGACACTACACACAGGAGTTAAACAATCCTTACAATACACTGGTATACACTGTTGTTGATGATCTTTGCATGTCGTAGTTATAGACAGACTTTCCGTAGTACACGCTTGCTCCGCCATTTTCTTCTATCCGATCTCCTAGACCGCTGGACACATTGGTAACAGCTCACCGCAATGTACAGATATTCCAAGGTAAAGCGAACATCCGGGTTATGTCACAAACTGAAGCTTAATTATCTGTTTTCGGAAAATAAGAAATCACTGGTACAAAGTCACTGTGTGCATTGTTCTAGATTTGATAATTTTGCTACCGAAAATAAATGTGCTACCCCTGTATTGATTCAATTTAAACTGGTTGAGTACTTCCTCGTACATGAATTATGCATTCAAATTTTTGACTCCGATTCCATGTATGACGTCTCGGTTTACATTATTGAATAAAGAATTCCATTATTTAACTAACACGGTCAATAGTACGAGTTGTTCAATATTCAAATGACAGCAGTGTTTATTGAGGACTGAACATTGAAAATTGTCAGACTAGAGTAACATGTAATTCAAATGTCTAAGTATGAAGCTTGATTATGTTATATCTCTTATTTCTAGTTCGTTGGGATATATCGCATTGATATATGTATGAAAAGTGTCATTATTAATTGACAAAACGTCGTCAATATATATCTAACTGTGAAATTAAAGGACTTTGTCTCCTTTTGATTCAGCAGTTGAATAAAGTCTGCTTCGTATGAATAAAGGAACACGTCCACCAGTTAAGGGGCATAATTGTTTCCCTTAGGAATATCAGCAGTTTATTGAAAGCCAGATACTAGTTTTATTTATACCCTTGGGGACTCAAACAGTCTACCAGCAGTGGCAACGACCTAGTGATTATAAATATTATAAACATAATACCAAAGTTATAATGCTCAAGACGATATCGTTTCTGTCAATTAGACTTCATCAGTTGAGCTCCAATTTGAAAAATAAGTGTATTTTCTAAAGATTAAGTGGTACCATACAAGACCAAATGATATCTGTAAAAGTATACAAGAATTCCGTCTAAGAGTAACCAGTGTAAAAATGACTATCTTAGCTTTAGACAATTTTCGAATTAAATAATGTTAACAGTGCCAAAATATTACTTTAGAATAATATGAACAGCTGGTTCCGAAATACTAGGCACTAGGTGACAGTAGCGATCGTCTTGGGTATTTTATTTTTACCTTACTGTAAAACTACAACTTTGGTATTTTCAATCACATTTACAATATTGCAGTACAAGTTAATTATGTTAGACAAACAGATGGTTACGTACATGTGATACGCACTACATATAAAAAAGTCTGTATAAAGTCACAGACACCAAAGTTCTGCAGGACGTCCAGGTGATACGCACTACATATAAAGTCACAGACACCAAAGTTCTGCAGGACGTCCAGGTGATACGCACTACATATAAAGTCACAGACACCAAAGTTCTGCAGGACGTCCTGGTGATACGCACTACATATAAAGTCACAGACACCAAAGTTCTGCAGGACGTCCTGGTGATACGCACTACATATAAAGTCACAGACACCAAAGTTCTGCAGGACGTCCTACTGATACGCACTACATATAAAGTCACAGACACCAAAGTTCTGCAGGACGTCCTGGTGATACGCACTACATATAAAGTCACAGACGCCAAAAGTCTGCAGGACGTCCAGGTGATACGCACTACATATAAAGTCACAGACCCCAAAGTTCTGCAGGACGTCCTGGTGATACGCACTACATATAAAGTCACAGACACCAAAGTTCTGCAGGACGTCCTGGTGATACGCACTACATATAAAGTCACAGACGCCAAAGTTCTGCAGGACGTCCTGGAGTGAACATACATAGCTGGTGAACATTAGACAAACATGAACCTCTGGAAATCCAAAGTTTGGAGCAGTTGTCATGGAGGCGTAAGAATCCCCAAGGGAAATATTTTACCTGTACAATCTTATTTTCGGAAAATAGACTAAATTATTTTGGTTCCTGATGGAACCCGGATGTGTCGATTTATCGTCGTAGACTTGTTGTTATACAATCTCTTACACAGAGACGTCGTTCCTTGCACTGTTCAACAATATCTGTCAACGTCTAGACTTTTGCTAGTTTCTAGCAAACTATACAAATCTACTACAATAGATTTTGCTCTGTATAAGGTATCGGTCTTTTTGCATATATAAACGATCTGGGGTGAAAATACTTATATACTCATGAAAAATTAAAAGAAAGACTTGTCAGCATCATAGACAACTGCTTTTTTCACTAAAGGTGGTACCCGAAAATTTAGATATCTAGTGATTGGCTATCAGGATACTTATTTTGTCAAACACCACTCTGATTCTACACATAAATATACTGAAGTTGATATAAAAAACATGCTGTAATTTCTAATAGACAATATATTTGTAATGTTCGGACACGTGGTCTTTCAACAAACTGTCGGCATTCCCATGGGAACCAATTTTGCTCCTTTATTGGCCGACCTGTTCCTTTATTCATACGAAGCAGACTTCATTTAGAAGCTGTTGAATCAAAAGAAGAAAAAGTTAGCGTGTACTTTAATTTGACATTTAGATATATCGACGACGTTTTGACAATTAATAATGACAATTTTCATACATATGTCAATGCGATATATCCCAGCGAACTAGAAATTAAAGATACACACACGCTTCATACTTAGACATTTTACTTAACATAAACACAGACGGGAAATTAGCTACGAAGCTATACGATAAACGCGACGATTTCGGCTTTCCCATCGTAAATTTTCCACATTTAAGTAGTAATATAACTCAGTAACCTGCATATGGAGTTTATATTTCACAAATGATCCGATATGCCAGGGCATGCACAACATATGAAGATTTCGTATACAGAGGTAAACTACTCACTGCCAATTATTGACACAGGGATATCGAAAACCGCGTTTAATGTCAACGTTCCGCAAGTTTTACAGTCGGTATAATAGTCTTGTTTGCGACTACTCTGTTTCACTAAGTGAAATGTTGAGTTGCCTTTTCGTTGACGGTTATTGAGACGTCTGTACCAATTGTGACGAGGATACACTCCTCAAGTGTTTCACTGGACTTGACTGTGGACTCACGGCGGTTGTGACCGGTCGACAGGGGATGCTTACTCCTCCATGGCACCTGATCCCACTTCTTGGTTTCCAGAGGTCCGTGTTTGTCCATTTTGTATTGGATTTGTATCTATGTCCTGGACATTCTATTGATTTACACTTTGGTATCTGAGGATTTTATATATAAAAATAAATATAAATATAAGGACTATAATTTTGCGAAAAGGTTCTTTATTTTGTGTAATTTGGTTTTATAGACATTCTGTGGGTTACATGACCACGTGTTTTGGGACTTCATTTTAGACTTTGACACAAGGGCCGACAACTCTGTGTAAGAGATTGGAAATCATAGAGAGACTACATATCACATCACTTTCTGTCAAAAACCAAAACAATGTGAGTTATATGGGTATATTTTCCAAATATAAGAATGTACAAGTAAAACTTGACTTCATGTTTACTTTGAAATGAATAATATTTTTGTTGTCGAAGATACATAACCCTTGGTATAAATAACTACTCACTGACAAATTATTGAGACAGGGATATCGAAAACCGCGTTTGATGTCAACATTCCACAAATTTTACGGTCGGTATAATAGACTTGTTTGTGATTATTCTGTTACATTAAGTGAAATGTTGAGTTGCCTTTTCGTTGGCGGTTGTTGAAACGTCTTTATCAATTGTGACGAGGATTCATTCCTCACGTGTTTCATTGGACTTGACTGTGGACTCACAGCGGTTATGACCGGTCGACAGGTGATGCTTACTCCTCCATGGCACCTGATCCCACTTTTGGTTTCCAGAGATCCGTGTTTGTTTATTTTTACCGCATTTGTATCTATCTCCTGGACAATATGTTGATTTTATTTTGGTATCTTATATATTTTTTTATATTGATTGATAGTCTACTTAGTCGTTGTGCTTTTAAACATCTACCATTTTAACTGGATATATTTATTCCTGTCAATACAAAATATCAGAGCTTTGAGGAATGAATTTCAGTTAAATAGACAATATCGTTTGGTTTTGCTTCAATTTATCTTCGTTGGCCTGTACGTATGGAGAAACACCATGTATTACATATATGTATTACATACTATGCTATATTTGTTGGTATATATTCATAAATTAAATATTAGTATAACAATACATTACGGGCGAATTTGTTGTACAGAAACTGGTTTAGTTTTTAACCAGTTTAGTAGACTTATGCCTGTCAATACAAAATATCAGAGCTATGAGGAATGTAAAGAATTAGAGCAAGCATATATGATTTACCTATACAATCCTGTTTTCGGAAAAATAGACAATATCGTTTGGTTTCTGTGTCAAATTATCTTAGTAGACCTGACACTATGTATTACATACATGTTTATTTCGCTGTAAATAGTCAGTCAACTCCTCTTGGTCATGTAGATAAAGGAAAACTACGGTATATTTGTTGATAAATATCAATAACTTAAATATGATTTTAACGATATATTACAATTCGAAATATTAAATATTTATTCCTGATGTCTATACTGCAGCGATCGTGAATCATGTCATTGCATGTATAAAGGGCGACAATTCTTTGCATACGGAATGTAATGAAATTGTTGATTGAATGGTGTAAACATTGCACAAACAATCAGTGAAGTCTATGTATAGTCTTTACCAAGATAAATTGTCACACATTTACAAATCTTTATACATTATTGACAAGATGAAGAATATCAGAACTACATTATATTTTATATTATATATTATATGATATTTATATGTACTTATATTTTAATATGATCAAATTTGAAATATTTTGTGTTTACTTATGTCAAGTCTGTTTGATATCTTTAAATACATCACATACTTCAGTAATACATAGAGTCAGTATCAGAAATACACTGATACATAAAATCAGTATCAGGACTACAGTAATACATAGAATCAGTATCAGAACTACAGAAATACATAAAATCAGTATCAGAACTACAGCAATACATAGAATCAGTATCAGGACTACAGTAATACATAGAATCAGTATCAGGACTACAGCAATACATAGAATCAGTATCAGAACTACAGTAATACATAAAATCAGTATCAGAACTACAGTAATACATAGAATCAGTATCAGGACTACAGTAATACATAGAATCAGTATCAGGACTACAGAACTACATAGAATCAGTATCAGAAATACACTAATACATAAAATCAGTATGAGAAATACAGTAATACATAGAATCAGTATCAGGACTACAGTAATACATAGAATCAGTATCAGGACTACAGTAATACATAGAATCAGTATCAGAACTACAGTAATACATAGAATCATTATCAGGACTACAGTAATACATAGAATCAGTATCAGGACTACAGTAATACATAGAATCAGTATCAGGACTACAATACTTCATAAAATCAGTATCAGAACTACTTGTTAGCTCAACTGTAAAGTCATATAGTCAGATATGATAGTTTTGAGCATTTGTCTGTGCTTCTGTCTGCAATCCTATAAATTTGGAATTATGTTAAGATTTAATACTATCTTAAAGTTTTGAGTATATCATCAAAATATATTCCTTACAAAAAGACTTGTATACTAAGCGCTCTAAAATTCCTTGTATTATTTCACTAATACGAAAACTTATTATATGATATAAAATGAACAAAGATATGCCACTGATGTAGTCCGTAAAACTGTAAATATAGTTCTCAATTGACATTATCCGATGGGACCATTGTTTATTAAGTAATAGATAATGCGATGTGAATTCGATCCTCCTTCACAACTGAATCCATATTTGGAGTCCAACGTTATTGTGAAATGACCGACATACGGAAACGCGTAAGGCAGGATACAACAATATTTTGATACATAATTGAATATATATATGATTATCCTATATCAGTTTTCCTGTATAGTTGTTTTTATATCACGGCAAAACAACTATACCGTTTTAAAGATGGCTCGATGGGTATGGAACATTTTATGTTCTGTACCAATTGTGACGAGGATTCGTTCCTCACGTATTTCATTTTCACCGGTCGACAGGAAATGCTTACTCCTCATGGACCTGATCCCACCTCTTGATTTCCATAGGTCCGTGTCTGTCCATTTTTACCAGATTTAAATTTTTATCCTGGACATCCTAGAGATTTATACTTTGGTACCTGAGATTTTTATATTTAAAATAATTAAAATTCACATTGTTTTAAAATAAACAACTTGTCAGATTTTATCGTATTCCATGTCCGTGTGTTGTTTGGATCAAAGGTGTCATTGGCCAGAGAAATGATCAAATTTCTTATCTTCGACATATGTGACTATTTTGTGATTAACTCCGAATTTGTTGATAGAAAGACTTGCCAGAATTATTTACCATATTTTATCATTTTTCATTCTACTACTTCTGGTAGTCTTTTATTATGATGTCGCCATTTTGTGTGCCAACCCACAAATATCCTCTCTTGTCCAAGTACACAGAACAAGGACGTTTCACGCCATCTTTTTCCGATAACAGCAAGTCAATAAATTTGCTTTCTTTGTCCAACAAATGAATGGCATTGTCATGTGGTACAGCTACAAGTATTTGGTTTTTATCATCGATACAAATTCCGGTGGGACGGAAACACTCTGTTGGATTTGGACCGATTGACCCCATATAAGATTTTTTCTCGATTAGTTTTGCATCACATATATGTATTCCATTTTTAGTTAGATAAATTACTTCATCAAAACTTGAATGACATATGGATAAGTACTTAAATGTATAAAAGTAATAGTATTCGTTATACATCATTTTTCTGACTACAACTCCGTTGTGATTATATTCAGCTACATATAAGGTATGCATTGAACGATGGTTGTCAAACATTACAATAATAGCAAAAGCTTTGTGTGAAGCACATACTGCCGTCGGTTGCCACCTGTTTGACGTACAGAAAGTGACGATTCTACCATCTTTTAAGATATGAGAAATAGTCTTGGAATTGGATTTAATAACAAGAAGCGTGTCAATTGGCGTTGTCGATATTTGTCCGACATTTTCCATGATTGGGGTCGATATTATTTCACCTTTTGTAAAATTCATTTTACATAAATCTGTTCCTGTTAGTACATAGGCATTCCATGCATCTACAGGTACAATATTCTTTATACAACGATTCTGATATTTGTATACACGTGTTTCCTGGGTAATTTCATCTCCTTCACAGTCAAAATACTGCTCACTATCACTACTGTCCTCCGTGGGGACATCTTGCTCCGTATCCAAGCCTTTCACTGTTCCGGATGCATTTGTATCATAGAAATCGGACGCAATTTCATTTTCGTCTATGATGTCACCGAAAATAGTTGATTGAAACATCTGTGGCCTAAAGTCATTCGTTGTAAATGAGAACGGGAATCCCGACTGATGTTGTAAATTTTCTACGTTCGCTTTCAAAACATTTTGAAGTTTAAATTTGAAATGAGCCTTCTCAACGTCATTCAACCGGCAGAAATCACCATGGGTTTTCAGAGACTTCAGTACCATGATGACAGTCTGACTGTCACATTTTGCATCACTCAACTCGCGTCCATAACATTCCGACAAACATTTCACTTTTTCGGTTAACTCAGACTTTATTTTCAGTGTCTCTTGAATTATTTTCTCAGCCCTTTCCGATATATTTTGGATTAAACATTCCTTGTAGAAGTCACAGCCGTTTATTACATCATCTAAGCGGGAACTCAGACTGTGGGCGTGTTCGAGAACTCTGTCTTTGTCTTGTAAAACTTCCTGCAAATCAATCTGTGTTTCATTCGCGGCGTCTACTATTCCCGTGAGATGGTGTGTATTGTGTTTCTCGGTCACACAGACACTACACACAGGAGTTTTACAATCCTTACAATACACTGGTATACACTGTTGTTGATGATCTTTGCATGTAGTAGTTATGGACAGACTCTCCGTAGTACACAATTGTTCCGCCATTTTCCTCTATCTACTCTCCTAGAGCGTAGAACGCATATATATCAGCTCACCTTTATATACAGGTGTACCAAGGTAAAGTGACACATCCGGGTCTGTCAAAAACCAAAACTATTCCATCTGTTTTCGAAAATAACACGTCCCAGGTACAACGTGACTCCATGTATTGTTCTAGTTTTGATCATTTTGCTGCTGTAGGGTCATCACTGTATTGACTAAATTTAGACTTGTTAGGTTTGTTAACATTGATTAAATAATTTGTCTTGATAAACATGTACTTCCCTATACATGTATTTTGACCCAGTTCCTTTATATGACGTCTCGGTTTAAATTATTGAACAAAGATTCACATTACTTAAGTTACACTGCCAATAGTACGAGCTTTTATTTTTTAAATGGCAGCAGTGCTTTGGGAAGATTACACATTGAAAATTGTCAGACTTGAATAACCACACACATGACCATGACTTCCATGATAAAATATATACATGTCTATATCTTCCAAGCTCACCGATATACACAAGAGATGATGCTCTGAAAATAGATCTGACAGTACTCATACGATAGAGAATTTGTTCTTTAACATAGATGAATCAACAGAAGTATATATCAACATGATATTATGTTACATCGTGCAGTTATTCTCCTTAGAACAGAAAGAAGAAAAAGTTAGCGGTGTCCTTTAATTTGACATTTAGATATATCGACGACGTTTTGTCAATTAATAATGACAATTTGCAAATATTTGTCAATGCAATATATCCCAGCGAACTAGATATTAAAGATACAATAGAATCAAGCACACACGCTTCGTACTTAGACATTTTACTTAATATAAACGCAGACGGGAAGTTAGCAACTAAGCTATACCATAAACGCGACGATTTCGGGTTTTCCATCGTAAATTTTCCACATTTAAGTAGTAATATCCCTCAGTTACACGCATATGGAGTTTATATTTCACAAATGATCCGATATGCCAGGAACGAAAAACATGAAAATTGAAACCTGTGTAATTTATCTCCACAGTTCTACCAGTGCTCTATGTCGGCCATTAATGGAGTCCGATATGGAGATGCCAGCACAGTGTTTGTCATTAACATTCACAGGTGTAATGAATTATTTGAAGTTTGAAAAGAAAACCTGAAAATATATGTTTCATACTTGAAATTGTAACAATTTTCAGACATAACATCATAACATAACCATTAAAATACTGTTGCCTCATAAAAGTACCTGGAATTTGTTGAGTGAGCATAGAGGTTCAAAGAAACATGTGTTGTTCAACCGATTTCAGGTTAAAATATAACCTTTTATCATTTGAAGCAACTTCACTGGATCCTTTAAATATAGACAAACTTGCAGATATTGACTTGACGATCGTACATATCATATTTAAACGAAATTTGATCTTTGGTACATGAGATGAAAATTTTTAAGATGTTCCATCTTTTGCCGCTTTTTGGTCTAATTTGGCCCTAACCCCCTTTCATCACCACACTTTTAGCAATTTTATATGAGAAATTTACTCCTGCCAAGTTTAGGTAAATTTCACACATTGGTTTGCAAGAAGTCAAGCATGTTTATAGAAAGATCAAAAAGTGACATTTTGTGAACTGACAACAAAGTAGTGGGAGTCCTTATATGTGCTATACCTTCCATAACAATGGACCTCTGTTTTAAATCCGTGGTTTTTCTCCTTATGTACAGCATTTCCTGAGGGAACAGTGAATACCACTTTTAAAGTATTTGGGATGGCCTGTTACTGAGAATCAAACTTGGGACTCATTTGCAAGTCAGCCGTTTCCACCACTTAGACCAATGTAAGTTGTCATCAGTTGAATAAACTTAAACCTGTGTCATTGCAAAAGTATCCCCAATGGCTGTTTTATTTCATTTCTTTGGTATTAAAGCCAGATTTTAACTCATTCACCCGTTAACTCATATTTGAACTGATCTATGTCACCGATTTACAGCAAAGTCCATTGTTTTTCAAGGGTTGATAGGAGTAATGATAAAGGAGAAAACCTGATTACAGTGTACCTGGAAGGAGACCATGGGACTTCCAGAAGGGAACTGGACAACTTTCACACAAAATAGGCTTAGGTGCCAGCTTCCTTGAGCCTTTGCTTGACTAGAGATGATACTTAATAGTTAAAACTTAATGCTAAGATAGTCAACCACAAAGGTCTGACCTTATAACAGGTAAACACATAATATAAATGCATTACAGTGAATCAAGGGGAGCATATCAAAGATTTCATATAAAATCAATGAAAATACAAAGTCTGAGTGTAGATCTTTGAATTCATGTTCCCAGTAAAGTTTCATCAAAATCCCTTCAGTCAAAAATGTGAAAGGTTTATGGACGGATGGACAGACAGACAGACAGACAGATTAGGATAACAAGTGATCAGACAATATGCACTGAAATCTTCATTCTGGATGAGCTAAAAGTAAACATACTTTTTGAACAACCAGTGTTCTTTTTTCCCCTGTTGTCCCAAAACATCAATATATGATGGAATGTTGAAAATTTTGCAGTGGTTTTCATCTTTTAACAATCCCAAAATGCATTGATAACCTTCAGTTTAAAAAGCATCAAATCATATCCAATCAAAAATCAAATCTAGCCATTTAATTCAGAAATCAAACAGCAACTCAACCTTTTTGCAATTGAACCCCAAGTCCTGATCAAGTATTAAGTAATTCTAAAAAGAATTGTACAGAAATATGAAATGTAATTCAAACCGAAAATCACAAGACGGAAGTGATAAAGGAAAGGCTTATATGAAGCCATCAATTTTTGAGACTTAATTAAAGTAACGGAAATATAAATATTTTTTAAATCATGTATCTATTTCTAATTGATTTTACTAATGTAGACTTAAGTCATCAAATTTTTAAAAATCACAGTTAAGTAAAATAAATCAATGGACCCTGACCAGAGGATTTGAGCCTAGTTGTCTAGAACAGAAGCATTGAAATCTCAGACTAATTTGGATTTCCATTACACCGTCATAGTGTATTACAGCATATACTTTGAAAACATACACCTGTGCAACTCTAGTGGCCTGAAGTTATCTCCCTTCCCTCCTGTATATATTTAGGTTTTTGTTAAGTAAAACATACACCTGTGCAACTCTAGTGGCCCGAAGTTATCTCCCTTCCCTCCTGTATATATCTAGGTTTTTGTTAAGTAATTGCTATTCTATTTTGCAAGGATGTCAGTAATTTTTTAGTAACAGGTGAAAATGTCAATGTAGCAGGAGAATTTCTTGTTGTATATTTTGTTTTATTTTGTATAGAAGTCTATGTAATTTTGTTAAAAGTAGGTCGCTATTTACTGAGTTAATTAGCCTGTTACCGCCTTCTATTGACATCCCTGTTATGGAGAGCCAGTAATTCCACAGTGGCCTTTATATACAAGCTTTACTCTACATATTTTAGTTATAAAGTATAGAGTTAAAGTTTATATAATGACAATTGTTCCGTAACTTATCACTGGAATACTTTTAAAATGTTTGATATTTACTGGTATGAAAACAGAGTACACCACAGAGCATTGCGGAGTGCAATACAAGAAAGTCTACTCTACCCGTGTCGGTCAACTATCAGTATTTATGATTATAGATATACAACAATAACAACAACTTATTGAATTAATTTCTTTTTTATGAAAGTGGGTAAAGAAAATTCAGCTGCTAAGCGCGATAAATCTTAAATCGTCATACCCCATAGCAACCACCGACAGCGGATGACTTACAATAAGAACTAGGGCTTATTAGTTGAAAATCTACAAATACAAATACTGGATTTTGAAAGTGTTTTCCCCACATTTTATAATTTTTCAATTATAATGTGATGTTTTTAATGGAGGAGAGATCCGGGTACATTGTACATTGTTTATAGCGTCACTTCAAGTACAGTCTAATTGCTATCATTTATAGCATCACTTCAAGTACAGCCTAATTGCTATCATTTATAGCCTCACTTCAGGTGCAGCCTAATTGCTATCATTTATAGCCTCACTTCAGGTGCAGCCTAATTGCTGCCATTTATAGCATCACTTCAAGTACAGGCTAATGGCTGTCATTTAAAGCCTCACTTCAAGTCCAGTCAAATTGCTGTCCTTTATCGTCTCAATTCAAGAACAGCCTAACTGCTGTCATTTATAGCCTCACTTCTAGTACAGACTAATTGCTGTCATTTATAGCATCACTTCAAGTACAGCCTAATTGCTATCATTTATAGCATCACTTCAAATGCAGACAAATTGCTGCCATTTAAAGCATCGCTTCAAGTCCAGCCAAATTGCTGCCATTTATAGCCTCACTTCAAGTCCAGCCAAATTGCTGTCATTTATAGCCTCACTTCAAGTCCACCCTAATTGCTGTCATTTATAGCCTCACTTCAAGTCCAGCCAAATTGCTGTCATTTATAGCCTCACTTCAAGTCCAGTCAAATTGCTGTCATTTATAGCCTCACTTCAAGTCCAGTCAAATTGCTGTCATTTATAGCCTCACTTCAAGTCCAGTCAAATTGCTGTCATTTATAGCCTCACTTCAAGTACAGCCTAATTGCTGTCATTTATAGCATCACTTCAGGTACGGCCTAATTGCTGTCATTTATAGCCTCACTTCAAGAACAGTCTACTTGCTGTCATTTATAGCCTCACTTCAAGTACAGCCTAATTGCTGTCATTTATAGCCTCACTTCAAGTACAGCCTAATTGCTGTCATTTATAGCCTCACTTCAAGTCCAGCCAAATTGCTGTCCTTTATCGTCTCACTTCAAGAACAGACTAATTGCTGTCATTTATAGCATCACTTCAAATGCAGCCAAATTGCTGCCATTTATAGCATCACTTCAAGTACAGCCTAATTGCTGTCATTTATAGCAACACTTCAAGTGCAGACAAATTGCTGCCATTTAAAGCATCGCTTCAAGTACAACCTAATTGCTGTCATTTATAGCCTCACTTCAAGTCCAGCCAAATTGCTGTCATTTATAGCCTCACTTCAAGTCCAATCATGCTGTCATTTATAGCCTCACTTCAAGTCCAGTCAAATTGCTGTCATTTATAGCCTCACTTCAAGTACGGTCTAATTGCTGTCATTTATAGCATCACTTCAGGTACGGCTTAATTGCTGTCATTTATAGCCTCACTTCAAGTGCAATTTACTTGCTGTCATTTACAGCCTCACTTCAAGTACAGCCTGATTGCTGTCATTTATAGCCTCACTTCAAGTACAGCCTAATTGCTGCCATTTAAAGCATCGCTTCAAGTCCAGCCAAATTGCTGTCATTTATAGCCTCACTTCAAGTCCACCCTAATTGCTGTCATTTATAACCTCACTTCAAGTCCAGCCAAATTGCTGTCCTTTATCGTCTCACTTCAAGAACAGCCTAATTGCTGTCATTTATAGCTTCACTTCAAGTACAGCCTAATTGCTATCATTTATAACATCACTTCAAATGCAGCCAAATTGCTGCCATTTATAGCATCACTTCAAGTACAGCCTAATTGCTGTCATTTATAGCATCACTTCAAGTACAGCCTGATTGCTGTCATTTATAGCCTCACTTCAAGTACAGCCTAATTGCTGCCATTTAAAGCATCGCTTTCAAGTCCAGCCAAATTGCTGTCATTTATAGCCTCACTTCAAGTCAACCCTAATTGCTGTCATTTATAGCCTCACTTCAAGTCCAGCCAACTTGCTGTCCTTTATCGTCTCACTTCAAGAACAGCCTAATTGCTGTCATTTATAGCTTCACTTCAAGTACAGACTAATTGCTGTCATTGATAGCATCACTTCAAGTACAGCCTAATTGCTATCATTTATAACATCACTTCAAATGCAGCCAAATTGCTGCCATTTATAGCATCACTTCAAGTACAGCCTAATTGCTGTCATTTATAGCATCACTTCAAGTGCAGACAAATTGCTGCCATTTAAAGCATCGCTTCAAGTACAGCCTAATTGCTGTCATTTATAGCCTCACTTCAAGTCCAGCCAAATTGCTGTCATTTATAGCCTCACTTCAAGTCCACCCTAATTGCTGTCATTTATAGCCTCACTTTAAGTCCAGTCAAATTGCTGTCATTTATAGCCTCACTTCAAGTACGGTCTAATTGCTGTCATTTATAGCATCACTTCAGGTACGGCTTAATTGCTGTCATTTATAGCCTCACTTCAAGTGCAATTTACTTGCTGTCATTTACAGCCTCACTTCAAGTACAGCCTGATTGCTGTCATTTATAGCCTCACTTCAAGTACAGCCTAATTGCTGCCATTTAAAGCATCGCTTCAAGTCCAGCCAAATTGCTGTCATTTATAGCCTCACTTCAAGTCCACCCTAATTGCTGTCATTTATAACCTCACTTCAAGTCCAGCCAAAATTGCTGTCCTTTATCGTCTCACTTCAAGAACAGCCTAATTGCTGTCATTTATAGCTTCACTTCAAGTACAGCCTAATTGCTATCATTTATAACATCACTTCAAATGCAGCCAAATTGCTGCCATTTATAGCATCACTTCAAGTACAGCCTAATTGCTGTCATTTATAGCATCACTTCAAGTACAGGCTAATTGCTGTCATTTATAGCCTCACTTCAAGTACAGCCTAATTGCTGCCATTTAAAGCATCGCTTCAAGTCCAGCCAAATTGCTGTCATTTATAGCCTCACTTCAAGTCCACCCTAATTGCTGTCATTTATAGCCTCACTTCAAGTCCAGCCAACTTGCTGTCCTTTATCGTCTCACTTCAAGAACAGCCTAATTGCTGTCATTTATAGCTTCACTTCAAGTACAGACTAATTGCTGTCATTGATAGCATCACTTCAAGTACAGCCTAATTGCTTATCATTTATAACATCACTTCAAATGCAGCCAAAATTGCTGCCATTTATAGCATCACTTCAAGTACAGCCTAATTGCTGTCATTTATAGCATCACTTCAAGTGCAGACAAATTGCTGCCATTTAAAGCATCGCTTCAAGTACAGCCTAATTGCTGTCATTTATAGCCTCACTTCAACTCCAGCCAAATTGCTGTCATTTATAGCCTCACTTCAAGTCCACCCTAATTGCTGTCATTTATAGCCTCACTTTAAGTCCAGTCAAATTGCTGTCATTTATAGCCTCACTTCAAGTCCAGTCAAATTGCTGTCATTTATAGCCTCACTTCAAGTCCAGTCAAATTGCTGTCATTTATAGCCTCACTTCAAGTCCAGCCAAATTACTGTCATTTATAGCCTCACTTCAAGTCCAGTCAAATTGCTGTCATTTATAGCCTCACTTCAAGTACGGTCTAATTGCTGCCATTTATAGCCTCACTTCAGGTACGGTCTAATTGCTGTCATTTATAGCCTCACTTTAAGTACAGTTTACTTGCTACCATTTATAGCCTCACTTCAAGTACGGTCTAATTGATGTCATTTATAGCCTCACTTCAAGTACAGCCTAATTGCTGCCATGTATAGCCTCACTTCAAGTACGGTCTAATTCCTGTCATTTATAGCCTCACTTCATGTCCAGCCAAATTGCTGCCATTTATAGCCTCACTTCAAGTCCAGTCAAATTGCTGTCATTTATAGCCTCACTTCAAGTACAGCCTAATTGCTGTCATTTATAGCCTCACTTCAAGTCCAGCCAAATTGCTGTCATTTATAGCCTCACTTCAAGTACGGTCTAATTGCTGTCATTTATAGCATCACTTCAAGTCCAGCGAAATTGCTGCCATTTATAGCCTCACTTCCAGTACGGTCTAATTGCTGTCATTTATAGCCTCACTTCAAGTACCGTCTGATTGCTGCCATTTATAGCTTCACTTCAAGTACAGACTAATTGCTGTCATTTATAGCATCACTTCAAGTACAGCCTAATTGCTATCATTTATAACATCACTTCAAATGCAGCCAAATTGCTGCCATTTATAGCATCACTTCAAGTACAGCCTAATTGCTGTCATTTATAGCATCACTTCAAGTACAGCCAAATTGCTGTCATTTATAGCATCACTTCAAGTACAGCCTAATTGCTGTCATTTATAGCCTCACTTCAAGTCCAGCCAAATTGCTGTCATTTATAGCCTCACTTCAAGTCCACCCTAATTGCTGTCATTTATAGCCTCACTTTAAGTCCAGCCAAATTGCTGTCATTTATAGCCTCACTTCAAGTCCAGTCAAATTGCTGTCATTTATAGCCTCACTTCAAGTCCAGTCAAATTGCTGTCATTTATAGCCTCACTTCAAGTCCAGCCAAATTACTGTCATTTATAGCCTCACTTCAAGTCCAGTCAAATTGCTGTCATTTATGGACCTCTGTTTTAAATCCGTGGTTTTTCTCCTTATGTACAGCATTTCCTGAGGGAACAGTGAATACCACTTTTAAAGTATTTGGGATGGCCTGTTACTGAGAATCAAACTTGGGACTCATTTGCAAGTCAGCCGTTCCACCACTAGACCAATGTAAGTGTCATCAGTTGAATAAACTTAAACCTGTGTCATTGCAAGTATCCCCAATGGCTGTTTTATTTCATTTCTTTGGTATTAAAGCCAGATTTTAACTCATTCACCCGTTAACTCATATTTGAACTGATCTATGTCACCGATTTACAGCAAAGTCCATTGTTTTTCAAGGGTTGATAGGAGTAATGATAAAGGAGAAAACCTGATTACAGTGTACCTGGAAGGAGACCATGGGACTTCCAGAAGGGAACTGGACAACTTTCACACAAAATAGGCTTAGGTGCCAGCTTCCTTGAGCCTTTGCTGACTAGAGATGATACTTAATAGTTAAAACTTAATGCTAAGATAGTCAACCACAAAGGTCTGACCTTATAACAGGTAAACACATAATATAAATGCATTACAGTGAATCAAGGGGAGCATATCAAAGATTTCATATAAAATCAATGAAAATACAAAGTCTGAGTGTAGATCTTTGAATTCATGTTCCCAGTAAAGTTTCATCAAAATCCCTTCAGTCAAAAATGTGAAAGGTTTATGGACGGATGGACAGACAGACAGACAGACAGATTAGGATAACAAGTGATCAGACAATATGCACTGAAATCTTCATTCTGGATGAGCTAAAAGTAAACATACTTTTTGAACAACCAGTGTTCTTTTTTCCCCTGTTGTCCCAAAACATCAATATATG
This sequence comes from Atrina japonica, assembly GCA_030159075.1. Classification (NCBI taxonomy): domain Eukaryota; kingdom Metazoa; phylum Mollusca; class Bivalvia; order Pterioida; family Pinnidae; genus Atrina; species Atrina japonica. The sequence goes on along the minus strand of BROG01001455.1, from coordinate 33,981 downwards.
ATGGAATGTTGAAAATTTTGCAGTGGTTTTCATCTTTTAACATTCCCAAAATGTATTGACAACCTACAGTTTAAAAAGCGTCAAATCATATCCAATCAAAAATCAAATCTAACCATTTAATTCAGAAATCAAACAGCAACTCAACCTTTTTGCAATTGAACCCCAAGTCCTGATCAAGTATTAAGTAATTCTAAAAAGAATTGTACAGAAATATGAAATGTAATTCAAACCGAAATCAAGACGGAAGTGATAAAGGAAAGGCTTATATGAAGCCATCAATTTTTGAGACTTAATTAAAGTAACGGAAATATAAATATTTTTTAAATCATGTATCTATTTCTAATTGATTTTACTAATGTAGACTTAAGTCATCAAATTTTCAAAAATCAAAGCTAAGTAAAATAAATCAATGGACCCTGACCACAGGCTTTGAGCCTAGTTGTCTAGAACAGAAGCATTGAAATCTCAGACTAATTTGGATTTCCATTACACCGTCATAATTAACTAGTCAAACTGTAAACTGATAATTGGAAATTGTCAAAATAACCTCAACTTTCACACGGTGTATTGTTTTTTTTATTCCGTTTCAGAATGCCGATTCCGTGATTCTGTCCGCGATCGCAGAAAAATCAAAGTTCTAACAAAGTCACAGTTCTTTTATAGTAATTAAGACTTGTCTTTAAGCCTTCTCCTTTTTATCAATTTTCTGTATTTTGTACAGTGGGTTTTAATTAATAGTATCACTTTAAGTACAGCCAAATTGCTGTCATTTATAGCATCACTTCAAGTACAGCCTAAATGCTGTCATTTATAGCATCACTTCAAGTGCAGCATAATTGCTGTCATTTATAGCATCACTTCAAGTACAGCCTAATTGTTGTAATTTATAGCCTCACTTCAAGTCCAGCCAAATTGCTGTCATTTATAGCCTCACTTCAAGTGCAGCCTTATTGATGTCATTTATAGCGTTAATTCAAGTACAGCCTAATTGCTGTCAATGATAGCATCACTTCAAGTACAGCCTAATTGCTATCATTTATAGCAACCTTTCATATGCAGCCAAATTGTTGCCATTTATAGCATTACTTCAAGTAGAGCCTAATTGCTGTCATTTATGTGGCTGCCATTTATAGCCTCACTTCAAGTACAGCCTAATTGTTGTCATTTATAGCCTCACTTCAAGTCCAGCTAAATTGCTGTCTTTTATAGCCTCACTTCAAGTCCAGTCAAATTGCTGTCATTTATAGCCTCACTTCAAGTCCAGCCAAATTGCTGTCATTTATAGCCTCACCTCAAGTCCAGCCAAATTGCTGTCATTTATAGCCTCACTTCAAGTACAGCACAATTGCTGTCATTTAAAGCATCACTTCAGGTACGGCCTAATTGCTGTCATTTATAGCCTCACTTCAAGTACAGCATAATTGCAGTCATTTAAAGCATCACTTCAGGTACGGCCTAATTGCTATCATTTATAACCTCACTTCAGGTACGGCAAAATTGCTGTCATTTATAGCCTAACTTCAAGACCAGTCAAATTGCTGTCATTGATAGCCTCACTTCAAGTCCAGTCAAATTGCTGTCATTTATAGCCTCACGTCAAGTCCAGCCAAATTGCTGCCATTTATAGCCTCATGTCAAGTCTAGCCAAATTGCTGCCATTTATAGCCTCACTTCAAGTGCGGCCTAATTGCTGTCATTTATAGCCTCACTTCAAGTACAGCACAATTGCTGTCATTTAAAGCATCACTTCAGGTACGGCCTAATTGCTGTCATTTATAGCCTCACTTCAAGTACAGCATAATTGCAGTCATTTAAAGCATCACTTCAGGTACGGCCTAATTGCTATCATTTATAACCTCACTTCAGGTACGGCAAAATTGCTGTCATTTATAGCCTCACTTCAAGTCCAGTCAAATTGCTGTCATTGATAGCCTCACTTCAAGTCCAGTCAAATTGCTGTCATTTATAGCCTCACCTCAAGTTTAGCCAAATTGCTGCCATTTATAGCCTCACTTCAAGTACGGCAAAATTGCTGTCATTTATAGCCTCACTTCAAGTCCAGTCAAATTGCTGTCATTGATAGCCTCACTTCAAATCCAGTCAAATTGCTGTCATTTATAGCCTCACTTCAAGTCCAGTCAAATTGCTGTCATTGATAGCCTCACTTCAAATCCAGTCAAATTGCTGTCATTTATAGCCTCACTTCAAGTCCAGTCAAATTGCTGTCATTTATAGCCTCACGTCAAGTCCAGCCAAATTGCTGTCATTTATAGCCTCACTTCAAGTGCAGCCTAATCGTTGCCATTTATAGCATCACTTAAAGTACAGGCTAATTGCTGTCATTTATAGCATCACTTCAAGTGTGGCCTAATTGCTGCCATTTATAGCCTCGCTTCAAGTACAGCCTAATTGTTGTAATTTATAGCCTCACTACAAGTCCAGCCAAATTGCTGTCATTTATAGCCTCACTTCAAAAACAGCCTTATTGAAGTCATTTATAGCGTTAATTCAAGTACAGCCTAATTGCTGTCATTTATTGCATCACTTCAAGTACAGCCTAATTGCTATCATTTATAGCAATCTTTCAGATGCAGCCAAATTGTTGCCATTTATAGCATCACTTCAAGTACAGCCTAATTGCTGTCATTTATGTGGCTGCCATTTATAGCCTCACTTCAAGTACAGCCAGATTGCTGTCAGTTATAGCCTCACTTCAAGTCCAGCCAAATTGCTGTCATTTATAGCCTCACTTCAAGTCCTGTCAAATTGCTGTCATTTATAGCCTCACTTCAAGTCCAGCCAAATTGCTGTCATTTATAGCCTCACCTCAAGTCCAGCCAAATTGCTGCCATTTATAGCCTCACTTCAAGTACGGTCTAATTGCTGTCATTTATAGCCTCACTTCAAGTACAGCCTTATTGGTGTCATTTATATCGTTGCCATTTATAGCCTTACTTCAAGTACAGTCTAATTGCTGTCATTTATGTGGCTGCCATTTATAGCCTCACTTCAAGTCCAGCCAAATTGCTGTCATTTATAGCCTCACTTCAAGTCTAGTCAAATTGCTGTCATTTATAGCCTCACTTCAAGTCCAGCCAAATTGCTGTCATTTATAGCCTCACCTCAAGTCCAGCCAAATTGCTGCCATTTATAGCCTCACTTCAAATACGGTCTAATTGCTGTCATTTATAGCCTCACTTCAAGTACAGCATAATTGCTGTCATTTAAAGCATCACTTCAGGTACGCCTAATTTGCTGTCATTTATAACCTCACTTCAGATACGGCCTAATTGATGTCATTTATAGCCTCACTTCAAGTACAGCCTTATTGCTGTCATTTATATCGTTGCCATTTATAGTCTTACTTCAAGTACAGTGTAATTGCTGTCATTGATGTGGCTGCCATTTATAGCCTCACTTCAAGTCCAGCCAGATTTCTGTCAGTTATAGCCTCACTTCAAGTCCAGTCAAATTGCTGTCATTTATAGCCTCACTTCAAGTCAAGCCAAATTGCTGTCATTTATAGCCTCACCTCAAGTCCAGCCAAATTGCTGCCATTTATAGCCTCACTTCAAATACGGTCTAATTGCTGTCATTTATAGCCTCACTTCAAGTACAGCATAATTGCTGTCATTTAAAGCATCACTTCAGGTACGGCCTAATTGCTGTCATTTATAACCTCACTTCAGATACGGCCTAATTGCTGTCATTTATAGCCTCACTTCAAGTACAGCCTTATTGCTGTCATTTATATCGTTGCCATTTATAGTCTTACTTCAAGTACAGTGTAATTGCTGTCATTGATGTGGCTGTCATTTATAGCCTCACTTCAAGTCCAGCCAAATTGCTGTCATTTATAGCCTCACCTCAAGTCCAGCCAAATTGCTGCCATTTATAGCCTCACTTCAAGTACGGTCTAATTGCTGTCATTTATAGCCTCACTTCAAGTACAGCCTAATTGCTGTCATTTATAGCCTCACTTCAGGTACGGTCTAATTGCTGTCATTTATAGCCTCACTTCAAGTACAGCCTTATTGCTGTCATTTATATCGTTGCCATTTATAGCCTTACTTCAAGTACAGTCTACTTGCTGTCATTTATAGCCTTACTTCAAGTACAGCCTAATTGCTGTTATTTTGGTTTTTGTTCTCCACGGTATACAAGGTTTTTTATTTCATTTTGAATTGTCTCCAATAAAGTAAATGGATGCCATTGCTTAGTGGCGCACTATACATAATTGATATTTTAAGTCGGTAAATTGAAAGCATTACATTGTTTAAGAGTGGTAGAGAAAGACGATAAAATGATAAAACTGAAGTCGTTTTATAACAAATTGCCCTGTATTTAGTGAATCAGTATTATTTTGTGTTATAAGTCAAAACATCTTTGACTGTCTTTTAGTTAAGAAAAAAAATTAAGGAGCTGATAAATTGATATTCAATGTACATTATAAACTTTCATTAATCATTGGTCATATTTCTATTGCAATGTTTATATAGATTTTGTATTAGTCAATCGGACTAGTGGAAGCACAAGCTTGACTAGTCCACTGCAGAAGTTACTGGTCTCGGACCGGCAGACTAGTGCTAATCTCTAACCCTGTATTGCTATTACATTGACGTGACATATAAATCTGGCAACACAACGAACACGGTCGAAGTAGCCATAGGCCTAACTTGGTATCTGAAATAAATTGCCTGCACTGAAAAGGGGAAAACATGTCCCAGTACACACTTTGATGGGTACCAGAGAACAAGGTACAGGATAATCAGTTTATAGAGACCGTTTAAATCTAAATGCAAATAAATTCCCCTCCTTCAAAATATTATAAACATAAAGTTATAATGCTCAAGACAATCGTTTCTGTCAATTAGACTTCATCAGTTGAGCTCCAATTTAAATTGTATATGTATTTTCTAAAGAGAAAGTGGTATCATACAAGGTCAAATAATAAATCTTAAAGTATAGCTGAAAATACGTCTAAGAGTAACCACTGAAAAAGTTTACTATCTTAGCTTTAGAAAACTTTGTTTAACCATTGTTATCTGTGCCAAAGCACAATTTCAAGATCAATTACAAACTCTATGGTGCTCCATCCTTTTTCAAGTAGAATCGGGTGCATTTCATGTAGTGATAAATAAGTGTTGCATAGACACGTATCGCAAAATGTTTTCCAAGTTGTTTTCTGTTTCAGGATTACTAAATTTCTCCAATGGCAGAATTTTCTTCATTTACATTTTTGTTCAGATTTCAGAATAGTCTGGTAAAAAATAATATTTACATACCGACTGTTATTTCCTTCATTACAGTTATATAGAATGACTGTATTGTTACATCAATAAAATCAGCGATCTAACAGCGAGCTAGCTGGTGTAGGAATACCTGAAATCTAAGAAACCCTTTCCATGACCATGTTACGGCAGCGATTTGTCGGACAAGTATTCTCTGAACATATGAATGAATCAAAAGAATAAAATAACACACATTCATTCCATATTAATCACTGAAAGAAATCGAAAACGCAAGCTGTAGCACACTGTAGATGCCCATGCCATAGGCCTATTGCGATAGATCTAGGTCATGTTATGAAAAGAAACACAGGCCATAGAAATGAAAATTTGCTTCGTAGTTACGTTGCTTGAATGTAAGTGGAAAAAGAGTCAGGTCTTGAGCTATTTTGTACCGTATCTCTGATAAACAGCTTGCTTTTCCGTCACCATGTAGGCTATTACTGTCAGAAACAATTCGTCACTCGCATCGCGTAAAATTGACTCTCAGTTCACCTCACATCCTATTTATTGCTAGGCCAATTACCAGGCCCATCTTGTTTTTCACAACCTGTAATGTTAATGTCGAGCATAAGTAGTGTTCATAGGTTTATCAATAAATTGACGGGATAGTCTACATAAACTGAAGTCTGGATTGACATATGGATCAATTATAATTTATAGGCCTACACGGATTTTCCATAACGAACATGTGGATAATTATCTTTTAAACAGAACAATAAAAGTTTGTTATTTCACAACATAATCTGCATTTGTCTTGTTTCAATTGATTTTAAGGATTTCAAGTGGGCTAGCCTATAAACTGGTATATATAGGTCTGGTATATATAGGTCTACGTACGAAACCGTCACCCCTTCACAGTTTATGGCATTTTCCAGCTGATTCAGCGATTGGTAAAATATCAAATAGAATGGCTACTTCCAGTTGTCATCAACGAATATTAACATTCACACTCAAACTTTCTGTGATATATTTCACTGATAAAATATAAGAATTCAAACTAAAATTTGTTGTAAACAACGATCATCTGTTGCTATCCAAATCGCACATGGTAGGCCTATCAGACATTTGCACACGGCCCATTCAGACAATTCTCCTCTGACACATTTATTCCGCCACAACTAAATGGTCGAATATTAAAAATAGCAAACTAAATATGAGAATAAATATTCAAAATTGTCCATATCACTAGTTTCTTTCAAAATGGTATATATAAAAAAGAAATTAAACCTTAACTTCATTAGTATTTGCTATCAGAAAAAAGAGAACTACTTCTCATGTCAAAACAGCTGTTAAGCCATTACGTCATATGAAAACGTTAGTGACTAGAGTTTCACTGAAAATGGTTATGTCTATGCACTTTGTGCTGCACAATTTTTTTTTCATGAGTAATTGCTTTTATACCCAGATGATGTTCAGTTTAGTTGGGCCACCAGATTTTGTTTTGGGCCACCAATAATTGTCAATTTCATATATTTATTGGCCAAAAAAAATCCGTTTGGCTACTTTACGACTGGCCTCAGATTCATGCCCTGGTTATCAATAAAAAAAAAATCCTGGACAGAGTTTTCAAATATCATTTGGAATATCTGGTGGAAATTAAGAAAAAATCCTCAGGAGCCAAACGGGCCCCTAAGTTTTAAGTTCTGGGAGCCCAAATTTGAACTTAGGGGCCTGTCATATTTACAGCGATATATAAAGATACTAGCTTTATATATCACTGATATTTACTTGAAAAAATTTTAACCAGTTTGTGACCTTAGCATTTTTAACAACTTGCTTAGCCAGTTAAGTGCTACACTGATATTGTGCTTGCCCGCCTTGAAAATATGGTTGCCCACAAAGAAAAAATTAAATAATTGAATCAATTTTGTGTTTTATTAATTTATTGTTATTTTAATAAATATATGTAACCACAGTGTGTTTAAAGTGATGCAAATTACAGAAGTTTTCATTTTATAAAATAGTATCTATCCATTTTAAGTTTCTCATTAAAACTTTTATTCACAACTTTATTTTTCTCTTATCATTCACCTACAAATAATTAAGATTTTATAACTTTGATACAATGTATAGTATTACATATTTAAACACATCCTGAAATTCAGTTCCGTTTGGTATCGGTTCATTTATTACACACACCCAACTTCACTGCAAGCACACGATGCGTTCTGTGACATTTTTGGCCACAAGGTAAAGACTAACGTATTTACTTGTCAATAAAATATATTTTTTTAATTTATAACTGGTTTTTAGCAATCCATTTAAATTACAAATAGAAGGAAATGGATCACTTTCGAAGCTTTTTGAAATAACGAAAGCAGAATGGATGTACTTCTACTTTCATTATGATAAAAGTGGACATTCCAACTTAACATGTCAAAATATTAGCTTCATCAGATTGTGAATTTTAAGGACCAAAATTGAAAAAAAACAGATACTATTTCTGACTGGAAATGGACCGAATAACAGCACAGGATAGTGGCAAAAAATTCCTAAAATCATTTCACCAAACGGGAAAATTCATACATAAAACAATTCGCCTGTTCGTAAATTCAGTCGCATCGGGCGAACAGGCACCCGTTAATTTCCACCCCTGGTTACTTAACAGCTAAATATCTTATTATAGTTCTTGAGTTTTGTAATAATTACTTAACAGCTAAATATTTTGGTTAAATATTTTAAAAAATGAATTCTCCCCAGCAGAATATCTAATAAATTTGATCAGGAGTCATCTAGCATCTGGTATAGAAGTAAGGACAATGTATCAAAAAGTAAAACTGAATGGCGTGTATTTCTATTTTAGGGATACTGGAAAAGAAAGCTGAAATTATATGATGAGTTTTTGCCACAGGATGCACTGGAGTTGATTCAAGGTCTGGAAAAGGGACTCGAAGAAAAACATCATCACTGAGGTATGACCTGATACGGTGCTGTCACCACTAAAGTATAACTTTATAGGGCACTAATATCAGGGAAGTATGATCTTATAGGACACTAATGTCAGGGACATATAACCTTATAGTGCACTATTATCATTGAGATATGACCTTATAGGACACTGTCATCACTGAGGTATGACCTTATAGGGGCTGTTATCACTGAAATATGACCTTATAGGGCACTAATATCAGGGACTTATGACCTTATAGGGCGCTGTTATCACACTGCTTATAGAGCTCTGTCATTTCCAAGCTATGACCTTATTGGGTGCTGTCATCATCACCAGGCTATGACCTTACAGGGCACTGTCACCATCGAGATATGACCCTATGGGTGCTTTAATCACCAAGTTATTACCTTATAGGATGCTGTTATCACCAAGCTATAACCTAATAGGGCACTGTCACCAGTGAAATATGACCTTATAGGGTGTTGTTATCACTTAGGTATGACCTTAGAGGGTACTGTTCTCACCAAGGTATGACCTTATATGGTGCTTTCATCACCAAGAGATGACCTTATATGGTGTGTTCATCACCAAGCTATGACTTTATAGGGTGCTTTCATCATCAAGCTATGACCTTATAGGATGAATGGGGTGCTGTCTGTATTTGCTATTTTGTCTTATACAAATGTTGACCTGAATACTCGGAATTAAGAATCATAGAAAACAATTTATTTTATGTACACATTCCATTGAACAAATGTTAACCTAAGTAAAGTGTCACAGATATGAATAATCATAGAAAACTACTGGAGTTATGTACACACATTCCATTGACTCTAGTAATGGCAGACAGTACAGTGTTCCCACTCCTTTTTCAGAACAGGGGTATTTGTAGTCCATGGGTAGCAGAAATAGGGGTACAAGGATCAGGAGTACATGCATTAAATTGAATAAAAAAAAATATTTTACTCATCTGATCTCGACACCCCTCTCCCGTATATACATGTAGACACAAGTGCCTGTGGATCTGATGTTGATATATAAATGGATATACAGTTGTGATATCAGATGTGGAGGAGAATTAATTTCTATGGAAACACTGGGTAAAATCGGAAAATATTATTTACCACAGCAGATAAAATTCTCCAATTTTACCTAGTGGTTCCACAAAAATTAGCGGATAATACAGTAACACTATGTTGAACTTTCTCCTGTCAATTAATGGACTTTCCTGTTATGATAGCATTGGAATTCAAGAGTATTTGGATACTGTGTCCAAAATTGCATAATCAAAATCTGTAAAGATTTCAAATCATTCCTTTATGCAGGCACCTGCTGTGAAATTGAAGTCTTCAGTCAGGACACTGCAAGCTGTGTTCATTATAAAATTGACCAGGGGTTAATAGATGCTTTTATGGATAGGGTCCTGTACCCTTCCAATTGGGAATTTTATGTCGCAATGGACCAAATTGTGAAAAAATGTAACTATGGTTATTTAATGAATAAGAATAAAGGCACAAAAATTGTGATCTTATCTTATCAACTTGACTAATTTTCATCTGAAGTGTAGTTCATACGTGTACTAAATTCTACTTTTTATTGTTTAATACCTATTATGAACAACATGATGATCATAATTGGGAAATGTTGGTTCAGAATTGGGGAAAAATTAGCAGATTTTGCCTTAGGAATGGGTCCTTTTACCGGACCTGCATGTTGATGATATATAATCCCTGCTGACCTTCAACTGATAAGAGTCGTGCAGTTGGAAAGGTCTTGGAGAAAGTGTTACATTCACATATACACTAAATTTTTAGGATAAATTGTTTTATTATCACTGACACTGTTTACAAAGTAAGGATAGGACACAGGAAATTGACATCGTTGTAGTGTTACCAGCAAAATGATAATATAAATGATAATGTGATGGGCATCCTCTGTGCGTGCATGCATGTGGGTTTTTTGTTTTTGTGCATGTTTTGTAATGAATCTGCAAGTTTTTAAAATAAATTCTAAGAAAGCATTTAGTAGTCAAAATGTATTAAAAAGTATTTGTGATGTTATGGTGGTCCCCTCAGGTCATAACCAACAAAAGTTCTTTAATTGCTCACCAATCACTTGATAATGGTTTCATGTGTAGGTGACCTGTATTGATCCATTGATACCCTCACAGTACTAATTATTATTTTTGTGTTGTAGTTGTTAATTCTCTAGTAAAACAGATACAGTGAAACAGGTCTTCATAGACCACCTGTCTTGTGAGTCCATATTCTTAAAACCACTCATTTGAACAATTCCTTTAATGAAACGGAACCACATTTAAGGGACCACATGTCTTGAGAGGCCATTAAGTGACAGATTTGGTGGTCTGTCATGATGGATTCCTCTGTATTACCCGAGGCAGCACCATTCAAATGTTTGAACTAAAGCATGCCTTGATACTGTAGCCTTTGGCAGCATCACTCAAATGAATAGCCCATGCCTTGATACTGTAGCCTTAGGCAGCATCACTCAAATGAATAACCTATGCATCTATATTGTAGCCTTAGGCAGTATCACTCAAATGAATAGCCCATGCTTTGATACTGTAGCCTTAGGCAGCATCTCTTAAGTGAGTAACCCATGCCTTGATACTGTAGCCTTAGGCAGCATCACTCAAATGAATAACCTATGCATCTATATTGTAGCCTTAGGCAGCATCACTCAAATGAATAGCCCATGCCTTGATACTGTAGCCTTAGGCAGCATCTCTTAAGTGAGTAACCCATGCCTTGATATTGAAGCCTTTTGTAGGACTGATTCTACCAAGAAATGATAGCAATGGGTAATGCCAAATTTATGAAAAATATGGTAGGTCGTTTTTGCAATAAATAATTTGTTATTCATTTTCATTAAACCTTTGCATTTTATTAAGAGGGTTTTTCTAAATGTGTGTGGCTCAAATTGCATTTGCTATTTTTTACATTTTCAGAAAGGATACTACAAAAATTTGAGGAATGTTTTTGAAAAGATGTATGATGGTGAAACTGGAAAATTTAAAACTGCAAATGGCCTACCAACAGACAACAGAAATGATACCACTGATGAGGACATGTCTGATAATGTGACCTCTAGTGGTCAGCCACAATGGAAGCTCTGTAGAAAGCCATACAGCTAATGGTAATTCAGCTCAAAATGAAATGACCAATGGGAATGTAGCTCAAGATGAAACAAGCAATGGGTCTTCATCCCCAAAAAAGTCATCCAATGGAATGTTATCCGATACAAATGGTCTGAAGGATGATACAAAAAACGGCTGGTATAAGTGAGGTAAAAATCAGATGGAATTACAAAGATTTTGTTATTGTTTTGTTGTAATGGTGTTTTACCTAGAGCCTGTCTTACATTGACGATTTAGCCAGCATATGACAACGTTTGATAAATTAGGAGATTACGCTGTCATGCGTAAGATAAGTTGTAAGTTATCAACACACTGGTATACACTGGCACAAGTTGAAGTACGGCAAGTTTTTTTTTCCGAGAGGAATACCGTACACAACACAACTGGGTGTTTTCACGTAATTTGGCTAAAATTTAATAGGTTAACAAGAAAATCTAAAATTTAAAGAAATCCAGTTTCCCTTTTACATGACACTAAATTTACTGATTAAAATGAAATTTTTTAAATAACATAAATACTTTGTGAATTTGTCACAGTGAACTAAGCCTATACCTCACATTTTACTTTTCACAAAAACTCAGTGCGAATTATCTAATTATTCCACTCTCTAGTAAAACCCCAGTAATAAATAGTAATTGTTTATCAAAATGAAAAAAATAAGAGGAGAGTCCTGGACTTATTTATTTTATTTATTTATTTATTTTTCCCCTTCTTAACGGGGTGGGTGTTGGCGTGTGTTAAAATATTAATAAAAAAATAGCTATATCCCAGTAAATGTTCTGTTTTAATAAAAATTATGCCAAGTTAATAACTTCACAAAATATGATACTTGCATTAAATTTTGTAGTTGCTTTTATTTACAGCACTAATTTTCAAGATTAATTTGTTGTTTAGGCCCTATCATCGATGATATAAGCACCAAGTGATCATTTTGAGTTACATAAGCATACCAACATGGCTACATCTTTCTATTTTAGTGATTTTACAAATACTGGCATTTATTTTCATAAGTACTGTTGAAATCTGAGAAGTGTTATATAAAATGCAATGACATAAGCGGCACAATGAAAATGTCAGCATTTCTTCATCTTGTGTATCATCAACATGCGGTAAAAATTTCTGAGTTTCAAATCTAATTAAAGGATTATCAGGAATTAATTGCACCCCTGTTGTGTTAATTGGGCATCTTTAGAGGCAGTATGAAATGCAGGTAAGCTAGGCATGACACTTCTCTATAGCATTATACTGATTGTATCGCTGGAGGCCTTGGTACTGTAAAAACAACACACAGGAGATGCTGTTGCACTCGTCAACCCGAGATGAGGATTGAATTAAAGCCATGTTTATGATTACCGCCATGTGATAATAACCAAGGTCGGCTATGCGTAGTACAACAAGTTTTAATCAATAGGTAAACTTTTCTTGCATTATTCACGTGTTAATCACTTGATACTACAAACGTAAACAAAAGTCAGGACAGCGGGAGAGCGACTTTGGAGAATTGCAAGGCGACATGAACTTCGCTTTGCGGCAAACAGAGAGCGACTTTGGGTGAACCTGGGCGACTTTGTCGCCCTCTAATGCGAACCCTGATGTTACTTGTACATTGGAGTAAGTTTTACGATCGTTAACACATTCCTACATGTCACTTGTGAATGTCCAGCTTATTTGAAATTACAGCAAAAGTTCAATGTGTGCCAACATTTTATGAATTTTGGATAATTTTCCATTAGTCAGCATAAATTTGACAAATGGCTAGCAGGGCCTTTACCGTATGAACTATTTTTGTAATAGTCTATACTTATAGTAGTCCGGGGATATATCTTTACTTCTGGTTAAATTTTACAAAGCTTGGTGATTTACCTCCATGTCATAGCTTGTTTTTGTTTACCAATGAAGTTGCGAGCCGATCTGGCTCAGTCAGTAGTGCGCTCGACTCTGGATTGTGAGGTTGTGAGTTCGAATCCTGCCAGCGGCAGGTTGGTTTCGGATGAGACAGTAAAACTCCAGGTCTTGTGTCACAGTAGGTGTCAGCACATTAAAGAACCCTTACTGCTTAACGGCCATAAGTGCATAGGCCAAAATTTAAAGCCCTTCACCGGCGTTTGGTGACGTCTCCATATGAATGAAATATTCTTGATTGGGACATTAAAAACCAATAAACAAACAATAAAACAAAAACCAATGAAGTTGCCATGAGGACATAACATCAAGTACCAGTCTGTAGATGTTATTGTGAGAACCATCTGTACTTCAGATATACACACCTGTATATAATACAGACCACAAAATAACAGAAGTAGTCGTAACCCATTTACCGATTACACCAAAAGGAATCACTAACCTGCAGGTTACAATAGCAATAATGAAGACTTAAACATGAAATTGATCAAGAACTAAAAGGAGGTTAAGTGATTTGAATTTGTTGTAACCTCCACGTAACCCAAATGGTCACTTCTGTGTTATTTTGTGGTCAGTAATTATCTGCAAACAAGTCTCTTCTTTGATATTTCTGTATCAATATTTACATGTCACATTACAAACCTTGTCTTGTAGGAAGGAATGGAACTCGAAGAGAAAGATACGGACAAGAAAGAAATGGAGGAAGATATTAAAACTGAAGGTTTGATCAAAGAATTACTCCTAAAAGTCTGACTTTTATTGTAATACTGCTATTGCAAATTAGTTTGATATTTCCAGGTCAAAAATGTAGACACACTCCACTCTATACCTGGAAATATCACTCCCATTTAATTTTAGCTTTTTTTCGCCCCTTCAATGAGAGGGCGACTTTATAAAGAAAGCAAATTTTCCAGCTAAACAATTGAGGCAAGTACATACATACCATCCAGGAGATCTATGATGGTTTAGGGCAGATGCATTTTCTGTCGTAAAAGGGTGGAAATAACGAGCGGCAAATATTCCAGGTATACAGTATATCTATGTCCCCATGATTTAAAATGTGGTGAGGTGTCGTTATTATTCCTGTACCTTTGAAACCAGTGTGTGACTTTTAAGTTTTGTCTGCTTCTGTTCAGATTTCAGTTAAAACTGCTCACCATTCAATTGATAAACAATACTTTGAAAAACAGAATGTTTGTTTTATCTGTCGACCCACAACTTTAAACTTTTTATAACTTCTGGACCAAACAGTACAGAATATTTGGGAAAAATGAAAGAGAAAGGTGATCTTTAACTTTGTATATTGCTGTAAATGTCCATAAACAAGTAAAAAATATATCTGAGTCTTATCTCATCAACCCTTGAAAAACAATGGACTCTTCTGTAAATTGGTGGTTTAGGCCAGTCCAAAAGTGTCTTCATTGGTGAATGCTAGGTTATTATGGTATATTTTGCATAAGCAGCCCCATTTTGTGCTAAGTCTATTGTCAGTGCTTTGGTTAAGAAGATTGTCTAAGGTCTGATTAATTGGGGAGATGTAAAAATGTTGCTAGGAGGTGAGCTTTGTAATTTTTGGTTTCATCTTTTATTAAATTTGCTCTCATTTCTCTTTATAGATACCCTAGGTAGAAAGGCGAAGGGGAGAAGAAGTAAAAGATCTACAGGAAATGCTCAGCCAACCATAACTTCCATGTTTACGAGAATGTAAGATTTCTGTCTTGGTAAGAATGTTGATCATTATCATACGAATACATAACAATTCCCACCCAGAACTTTGAAGAGTGTCACTCCTGGGATGAAATTGAGTAACTCATGTGAAGAAGAGTTCTCATTACATATTTTTAAAAAAGAAAAGACACAATGTCAGACCTCAACTATCTACAGGGCTCTTTCTTACCCTTTTGGGAACATGGCCCAAGGTGCTGGAATGGTGAATTTCATAGCATTTTGACTCAAAATTGGGAATTTTTTTTTATCTTTATCTTTTCTTTTAATTGTATAGCTGCCTTATTTCAACTTTCAAGAAAAATAATGATAGAAAATATCAGCATAAAAATGAGAAATAATGAAAAGATGTTATGTTCCTGATCGGGAACTTTTTGCAAAAAATTGGGGGGAAAAGATATGATTTGCAACTGGGAATATAGACCAATACTGGTGATAAATTTGGAGAGTTAAAGCCCAGAACTAGAGCAGTTGTTTATATTCTCTCTGTCACTTTGGGCTAAATATGAAATCTTTTGGCCTTTGTATCTGATAATTATAAACAGTTTGATTAAATGTGACCTTACAAGACAGGTGGTCTTTCTGAAGGATTATGACTGTGATCTCAGAAGACAGGTGGTCTCTCAGAAGGTTTATGACTGCGATCTCAGAAGACAGGTGGTCTTTCAGAATGTTTATGACTGCGATCTCAGAAGACAGGTGGTCTCAGAAGGTTTATGACTGATCTCAGAAGACAGGTGGTCTTTCAGAAGGTTTATGACTGTAGTCTCAGAAGACAGGTGGTCTTTCAGAAGGTTTATGACTGTGATCTCAGAAGACAGGTGGTCTCAGAAGGTTTATGACTGATCTCAGAAGACAGGTGGTCTTTCAGAAGTTTATGACTGTGATCTCTGAAGACAGGTGGTCTCAGAAGGTTTATGACTGTGATCTCAGATGACAGGTGGTCTTTCGGAAGGTTTATGACAGTGATTTCAGAAGATAGGTGGTCTTTCGGAAGGGTTATGACTGTGATCTCAGAAAACAGGTTGTCTCTCAGAATATTTATGACTGCGATCTCAGAAGACAGTAGGTCTCAGGTAGTCTACTATGACAGCACCTGTTGTCAGTGTGGGTTTTAGCCCTGTTGAAACCTACACAGATTTTGTGAGTAAGTTTGTCAGTTTTCTTGCAGAATGCTTGTGGTCTGTTCCCAGGTACATTGTAACCAGGTTCTCTCCCCCACCATAGAAAACTGCTGCCACCAAATAACTGAAAAAATGTTGAGTGTTGTGTAAAACAATGTTCATGTCAAATTCAAAATTCCTTCATTTTTTTTTTGAAATTCTGTTTCATAACATTATATCAAAACTTTGGGAAAAATAAAGTTTTCATTGTAAGAAATTTTTTTGTATGTTGGAAATGGAGCAGTGTGTACAACGCATTAGAAACATTAAGAAGCTATAATATATATAAGTATGTAAAAAGGTTATCTTGTGCCAGGTATTGAGTGAAAACTACACACATTAGCTCAGTGATTAGAGTGCTCACATTGGGAATGAGTGGCTGCAGGTTTATTTCCCACTTGGCATCATACCTGAGACTTCATAATGATCTTCAGCAGGTGCTCTGCTTAAGAAGTGAATGTCATGTCTTACGAGACTTTACACAGAGGTCTGATGTTGCCGTAGACATGTAGAATACAAGAATCCTCACTGCCTTGGAATAAGTCTATAAGCACAGTTAATATTTGTGGCACTTTTGTAGATGTTGGATATCTCAAGTTGGGGGTGGGGGTATTGGAACAATGAGAGTCTGCTACAATAAATCAAAAGTTAAATGTACCTTTAAGTCATTGTAAAATTTGCGGATTTAAAATATTCTGCTTTGCTTTTCCGACAGTCTAGGCAAGAGGAAATCAGTTGCAGAAGAGGAATTGTCTGTAAATGATGTTGAAGATTTGAAGAAGACCACAACTGAAACTGCCAGCATAAAAGAAGAGAATGAGTAAGTAATTAATTACAGACTTATTTTGTGGGTCAAGTTAATATCTAAGTTTACAATACATTGATATTTTTTATCTCTCTCACTTTGTTTCATATGAAGTTGACTACAGTAAAACCTGCTTTAGTGACCACCTGTATATAAAGACCACCTGGTCATAAAGACTGTTTTTTGCTGTCCCCAATAATACCATCTGTGTACAAATCAACCTCTATATAAAGACCATCTCCCTATACAGACTGGTTTTCTTGTGTCCTAAGGAGGTCTTTATATACAAGTTGTACTGTATATTAATGCTTCGTGTTTTTTTTTTACCATGTTGTGCAAAATGTTGGCCATGTGGTACAAAATGGGTACATGGTGTCTTACTCAAATGTGACGTACCCTGAATTAGCTGTTCTTATTATGTGCATGCATTTATATGAAGACCACTCATATTTATAAAGAATCTGATGATAGGAAATCCTTGAAATCCATTAGAGAAGGCAATATTACCTTGAATTACTTATGTGATGCATTTCAAAGTAATGACATTTTGATTATATATTAAACAACACATTTGAAATGAGTTATTTTGTTTACAGAGATTCTAATGTGGAGATGGAGCAAGACGTGCCTGCTGTATCAAAACCACCGCCAGTCAAGTGTCGTGAATGTAAACAGCTTCTAGATGACCCTGATCTGCGTATGTTTCCTGGCGACCCTGATGACTCGGTAAATTGTTTTGTTTCTCTCTCTTTATTTAGGAGTATGTGAATTATCAAAAAGCTGAACGTTAGATAACTAACTTGTTATGATATTAAAAGTAACAAGATAGGCATGTAATGTAGGGCTCCAGAAAAAAGTGTCTGTAGGGGTCAGAACACCATTGATATCAAATGTGTTGATAGGGGGGGGGGGTTAAAATTGCATTGAAAATATGTTGGATGAATGAAAAACATGCATTTGGGGTGGGTTTAATACTGATTTTGAAATGAGCACTTGACCCTGCACTGCCCCTCATCAGTGATTCACATCTCATTGTTTTTATCTGTCCCTATTCACATATTGTGTAGTTTTATTTCTTTTCTCTTTCATATTTTCTGATTGGTAATTACATTTTACAAATTCCTTTGTATGAAAATGACAAAACGTTGCAATAAGTTATTTGATGTTCAGGAAAAAGTCAAGTTTACTGTGGCAATGTATTCTGCAATTGTTGTTTGGTTTCACTTTTTGACCATCTCTGTTTTTGATAGTTTTGAAAGTGAAAGTGAAACTAAAATCAGAAAATAGCATCAGAACAACTAAAGGTAATAAGGGTATCTTATTGTCATAATAGAATTGTAATATATTGTAGTATTGATGTATTGATGTATTGTTAAACTACTAACATGCATTGTCTTGACACCTGTATTGCAATAAAAGGTTAAATCTTTATCAGATTTAATCATATCAGTTATGTTATACAGAAAAACAACTCAATTTTAATCTAAATTTGTTGGTGGGGATTTACCCAAAATATAAAGTAGTTGGTGGTGGGTGATTTTTAATTAAAAATTCATTGGTGGTACCCCTAAATTTCATTGGCATTCTGCCCCCAGGAGACATTTTTTTCTGGAACAGCCCTTACTGTAAATATCATTCATGTTTGATTCACGTCTGTTTTCTTTTTCATGAAAGATCATAACATTTTGTATCGCAGGTTTTGCTTAATCAGTAGGAAATTCACCTGTTACAGATCAATGGCACGCCCTTTAGTGAAAGTAATCACCATAGTCAAAAACTTGAAATAATTATTTTAAATATTTTAACTGATTAATCTACAAACAAACAAAGAGGCCTTAGGGGACAAAGTTATATATTGTTTAAGTCATTAAGCCGCTGTAGTCATTTTCAGACTAAACCAAAACAATAAAAGTATAGTTATAATTCAGGAGTGACAACATTCATGTTGCGTGTAAAATTATTACTCAGTCAGACACCCCTAAATTCTGACAGTGGACTTGACCATTCTTTGAAATGGGCAGGTCCAAATGTGACTTCAGGGGTTGATGAGTTAAATCATTTCTATTTTTTATGTGTTGTGTTGATAACAATTGAATTATTTGTTTATTTGTAGGTTGAAGAATTTATTGCTTTGACAAATCCAAAGTTATCAGTGATCACCAGACGGGAAGAAGAAGTACATAGTTACGACGAACATCCACAGCACAAAATAACACAATTCAGGTAAGTTGGCACCTACAGCACAAGATAATGTTGTTCAGGTAAATAACCAAAAATAAATAATAACTGATTATTTTATATTTTGTAGCGTTTACAACAAGAAGACACATTTGTGTCTAGCTGATACAGAAGAACATTGTGTTACATTGTCAACTGATTAATTTTATATTTTGTAGCGTTTACAACAAGAACACACATTTGTGTCCGTTTGACACTGGGCTGATAGAGAAGAATGTCATGCTGTACTTTAGCGGATCTGTCAAACCTATCTACGATGAGAACCCAGCTCTGATGGTATGGCATTCTTTTAATCTTTCCTAATTTTGAAAAATTCTCACATTTTACCTCTAAAAAATTACTTGGTGATGGAAGGGTAAAAACTGAAGGGTTGCGAAGCTTATGTGCATGCATGTCCGAAATGAATTATAAGTTATCAACATCTACTTGTATATATATGTACATTCAACATTCAGACGTGATAATTGTATACAGAAAAGTAAATTTGCCATGTGGAACAAGTGACTTTTTTGCTGATTGTTGCTCAGAAGTTTTAATTTTTAATATGTGTTTGTGTTTTTCAGGAGGAATTCCAACTTGTAAAATGGGGCCAATCAATGAATGGTGGACCGCAGGATTTGACGGAGGAGAAAATGCTTTGATCGGTTTTAGCACAGGTAAAATACAAAAAAATGATTACATTTAAACTACTCACTGACAAATTATTGACACAGGGATATCGAAAACCGCGTTTAATGTCAACGTTCCGCAAATTTTACGGTCGGTATAATAGTCTTGTTTGCGACTACTCTGTTTCACTAAGTGAAATGTTGAGTTGCCTTTTCGTTGGCGGTTGTTGAGACGTCTACCAATTGTGACGAGGATACACTCCTCACTTGTTTCATTGGACTTGACTGTGGACTCACGGCGGGTGTGACCAGTCGACAGGGGATGCTTACTCCTCCATGGCACCTGATCCCACCTCTTGGTTTCCAGAGGTCCGTGTTTGTCCATTTTTACCGGATTTGTATTTATGTCCTGGACATTCTATTGATTTATACTTTGGTACCTGAAATTTTTATATTCTTACACAATTTGTATTTCAGTATTGGGATGTGTGAGATTGTTGAGATGAGTGTAAATGGGGTGTAATCTATTTTGGCTTCTGGGATCAGTATGCTTCTGTAAGTACACTTCAACATGTAAACATCCTCTGGACATGGCTGACGACTTTGTTAAACTGAGCCAACTGCTACAATGTTGTAGTGGAATTATTAATCGTAATTTTTGTAACATGTTTCATTTAATGTTTAAAGTCTGACGATGTAAAATATCTGGAAAAATCTTGTTCATTTACGTGCAAAGAGAAGTGTCCCACAATAGGCACCGTCCAAGAATAGGTCCCGCACCATTATAATATGACATTGATTGCAGTTTGTGTCTTGGTAGGATGATTGATATGAAAAAGATCAAGATTGAAAAAAAAAAACATTAAAAGCCAGATTGTACAAATATTACAGCACATTAACAGCCAGATTGTACCAGTATTACAGCGCATTAACAGCCAGATTGTACCAATATTACAGCGCATTAACAGCCAGATTGTACCAATATTACAGCGCATTAACAGCTAGATTGTACCAATATTACAGTGCATTAACAGCCAGATTGTACCAATATTACAGCGCATTAACAGCCAGATTGCACAAAACACAAGTCTGGTTTCAGATTGACTAAATTTCGACATACTTGAAGGTGTATTTGTTTTATCTGTAAATGAAAAAATTTGATGTCATGAAAGAATTTAAAAATTTTAATTTTACTAGTTTATAACTTGTACAATAAAAGTTAATGAACAGTAAAAATAAAAGTTTTACCTTTTATTCTTTTTCTGTTTTTAGCGTATGCGTATAAAATTGGGTGTCTAGAAAGAATTTAAAAATTTTAATTGTACAAGTTTGTACAATAAAAGTTTATCAACAGTAAAAATAAAATATTCCCTTTTATTCTTTTTCTGTTTTTAGCGTATGCCGAGTACATCCTAATGTCCCCCAGTGAAGCATATAAACCATTTATGGACACAATGAAAGAAAAGATACACATGAGTAAAGTATTGATTGAATTCCTGCAAAACAACCAAGATGCCACCTACGAAGATCTCTTGAACAAAATACAGGTAATGGCTGAAAATTATCATTCTCTCGTGTAACTTTGGGTTACACATTGCCAACTGGGATACCGTATACTACCGTTGACCCTTGGATCAGTGTTTTTTATCCATCGTAGATCTACAATATGATAAATTGACTACTACATGTAGGTCAGTTTACAGTTAGCCTGACCTGGATGCTTGGCCCTTATGCATTTCTTTACCCGAGCGCCAAATACAGGCCTACTGCACAGAATCTATTTTTATAATGTTACCTCTGAACTCAGGCATCACCGACACTTTTATCAAGTGTTAACATTACTTTTTAAAAAATAGGGGTATAGATCTATGAGGTAAATCTTCAGTACATTTTTTAGTTTTCCAAAGTAAGCCTTACGAGTACAAAATGTAAGGATATACATCCAGCGACTGCATTCTCTTGTTGGGTTTTAAATCAGACTGTTTAACATTTTACACCAATCTTGCATATAAGTTATTGTGGCGTAATGGTTAGCAAGTCAGATTGTGAACTCAAGGGTCCGGGGTTCGAATCTGCTCAAAGTGTTTTTTTTTTTTTTTCTTTTTATATTAAATTTTAAAGGAATACATTTTATATATACATATATTTCTCACCAGATAAAACTTAAGACGATATGTAGAACCTGCTATGAAAATATGACCATCCACCATTTGGGTGCCGTTTTGGACCCTTATCATATATAGTCCTTTATCTAACCTTAAAACCTGGAACTGCCCAGTAGAATTTATATTTACAAGGAAATGTAGAGGATTTGTGTATATAAAAACAAAGTTTATTATGTTAAATTCTCCAGTAATCAAAGGGTTCTTCTCTTTCAGACGACAGTTCCACCATCAGGGCTGACCAGCTTGACAGAAGATTCCTTACTGCGACATGCACAGTTTGTTGTAGATCAGGTTTGCGTAATATTGTGTACACAACCAACCATATAACTGAAAAACTTGAGTGTGGTGTAAAATGCCACTTTAGCAATCAAACACAAAAAAAATATTAAAAATCGTAAAGTTTGTGTTTTGGGTTATTTCCTGACTTCCTGCAACAGATGTTTTGTAGATAGAATGGCGATTAATGTGACTGATTAAGTCCTCCCTGACTTCTTTGAAACAAATGTTTTCATTGGTTGTCTCACCATGGTGATAGTTCAGGTATCGTAAGTAACTGAGAAGAATCATTGTTATTGATCAGTGAAACCCACACAAGAAGATTCATCTGAATTTACATCACTTCAAAAAATTGTTTTCTTTGTATGGCTTCAGAATATATAAAATATTTACATGGTTGAAAAGTAATGATACTAAGTCAAACTTCCTACTTACTTTGAACTATGTTACAATTAAAAATTCACAGTAACTTGACTAGCTACTCAATTTTAAATAATAAGTATTTGGACCTTAAAATCTTCTTGTTATTTCAGGTACAAAGTTACGATGAAGCTGCCGAGGATGACGAAGGTCTTCTGATCACTACCCCATGTATGAGAGCCCTGATAAAACTTGCCGGTGTAGCCCTCAGCAAAAGGTAGAACATGTATCATATTGTCCTGTTTATTCTTCTTGTGTATTTTTATTTCATCAGCTCTGAGAAAATGGAAACTTTTCAAAAATCAATTACATGTATGTAGATTAGGTTCTGAATGTGTGTAACAACAGTAAGATGGCCTGATTGTTGTCACAGTCCATAAATGTGACAGACTACCCCAGATCTTTGGTACATTTTCACTTAGTCCTGGTTGTTGTCACAGTCCATAAATGTGACAGACTACCCCAGATCTTTGGTACATTTTCACTTAGTCCTGGTTGTTGTCACAGTCCATAAATGTGACAGACTACCCCAGATCTTAGGTACATTTTCACTTAGTCCTGGTTGTTGTCACAGTCCATAAATGTGACAGACTACCCCAGATCTTAGGTACATTTTCACTTAGTCCTGGTTGTTGTCACAGTCCATAAATGTGACAGACTACCCCAGATCTTTGGTACATTTTCACTTAGTCCTGGTTGTTGTCACAGTCCATAAATGTGACAGACTACCCCAGATCTTAGGTACATTTTCACTTAGTCCTGGTTGTATGTCACAGTCCATAAATGTGACAGACTACCCCAGATCTTAGGTACATTTTCACTTAGTCCTGGTTGTTGTCACAGTCCATAAATGTGACAGACTACCCCAGATCTTTGGTACATTTTCATTTAGTCCTGGTTGTTTTCACAGTCCATAAATGTGACAGACTACCGCAGATCTTTGGTACATTTTCACTTAGTCCAAACAATTTTCAGACCATGACAGACATGTATCTGGGAATTTATGAAATGTATGCAGCAACTGAATAAAGACCTCTTCAGTTATGATACTGTAAATCCAGTTTTATTCATGAGAATTTTATTTTCGTGTAATTTCTCGCGAGTTCTACGTAGCAAAAATAAAATGATCATGTAATAAAGTAGGATTATAGTATGAAGAGAGGGGATTTGAAATCGTGAAAATGTCATTTGAACTTGTTTCGGAAATAAAGTCCCACGAAAATTTCTGGATTTACAGTAGTCACAGGAAACAGCAAAAATGCAGTAACAACTTAGTTGGACTTCAATAAATTTTCACACTACCTTTCGAGGCTCAACTCTCAATGCATTAGAGGGCGGTTTCCTAATAATATACCTGGTTCAAAGCAAGGTCAGACCTACCAGGGTCTGTCAGAAAACCTCGGTCAACAATGCTTCCTCGGGGTGAAAATATGCAATATTGACCTCTCATGAATGTAATATGTTGAGTTCTGCCTTGTAGCCATTCCAGTCTATAATTAATAACTATAAAAGTTTTATAACACAAAATAGTTTATCATGAAGGTGACCCTAATTGAATGATTTACATTTCAACAGACGTCAGCTGCGTAAAGAGCTCCGAAAGACAAAGGACAAAGTAAAGAAGCCCACACACACCATGGCAACCACCACGCCACTGGTTACTCAGATTTTCGACAGTATTTTCAAGGGTCAGATTGATGATAAATCTACAGGGATGAAACGCAGAAGATGTGGAATCTGCGAGGTTTGTAAAGATTTCTACTTTATTGTTTAAGATATTTACAAACATTATCAATTTTTTTCCCTATGAGCTTTCACTATTGTTAGATTAGCTTATACATATTTTTTTGCAGAAAAATTTTAAACCTATTCCAGAAAAAAGATTTTCAGCAGGGAACAGAATGCCATTGATAAAAAAAATGTGTTGATGGGGAGTAAAATTGCATTAAAAATGTGTGGGGTGGGGTATAGATAAGGAAAAGAAATTTATCCATCTCACTGTTGTATGATTGAAGTTTTATATTGAATATAACTGTTCAATAAATAAATCACAATTTCACTTTCAGATGTGTC
The DNA here is from genome assembly GCA_030159075.1 of Atrina japonica. Taxonomy (NCBI): domain Eukaryota; kingdom Metazoa; phylum Mollusca; class Bivalvia; order Pterioida; family Pinnidae; genus Atrina; species Atrina japonica. The sequence goes on along the minus strand of BROG01001455.1, from coordinate 9,268 downwards.
AGCAGCCGGACTGTGGGAAATGTTCCGGATGTAAAGACATGGTGAAATTTGGAGGTACAGGAAAAGCCAAACAAGCTTGTGTCAACAGGAGGTAAACAATACCTAGAAGTTTTGAATTGTAACATTTTGTTAATTTGCTCAAGTCGGAAATACTGTAGACATTTTTACCTTGTTTTTATTTTCTCAATCCCTACAGATAGGTGACCAATCTGGTCATGAGTAGGGTTTGTTACAAATTCATAATATTTCAGCATACACAGGGATTTGAGGAAGAAAAAATGTTAACCCAGTGTTTCTGTGGAAAATATTAGTGTATTTACAATTGGTAGTGAAAAACCAACATTCATCTTGTTCTTTCAGTGAACCAGAAGTCAAACATGTATGTGACTGTCAAGTTGAAAAATATTTTCAATTTAAGTAAATAATTTTTATTTTTTGGTTCTGATCAGTATAAGAGCAATCATTTTAAAACATTGTTTTGTTTTTTGTTTTTTTTTTCCTTTCACAAAATCACAATGGTAAATTCAGTTTCTTTGGTAGTGTCTGCCATGACAATACTGTTGAATTATGGGAAGGAACCTAACTCAGACCAGGTGCCATTCCAGCCACATTGGTCATGTTACCGTTGGTGAAAAGTACCGATGCACTTACTGGTCTTTTCCTGCCAATAGTAAGAGCAATCACAACATTAACTCACCAACCCCTGAACAACAATAGACTCTTCTGTAAATCAATGACATAGACTAGTTCAAATTTGTCTTCAGTGGTAAATGGGTTAAAATCTGTAGGCAAACCCAAGTCCTGGTAAGAATTATTCTCCAGTCAATATCGGACCAATCGAGCAATTTGAGCAATCGTTCAGGTTACATGGACGTTACGACAAATACAAATCATGTAACTTCCTTCTTGTTCTAGATGGAGCCGGCCTGGCTCATTTGGTTGCACACTCAACTCTTGGTTGTGAGGTCGAGTCCAGTCGAATGCAAGTTGGTTTCCTGTCCTTGGGACTGAGACAGTGAAAACCAAGGTCCCGTGTCACAGACGATTTCGGCACATTAAAGAACCCTCACTGCTCAATGGCCCAAATTGCCATGCATATGCCAAAATTTGAAGCCCTTCACCAACATTTGGTGACATGTCCATATGAGTGAAAGATTCTTGAGTGGGACATTACACAACAATAAACAGACAAAAAATCGTTCTAGACAAATATCATTTTTACGTCTTCATTATTGCTGTTATTACCTGCAGATTATGGTTATTCCAGTAAATGGTTACGACAATTTCTGTTATTTTGTGGTTGGAATGTTTAGAAAATTGTTCTGTATTAAACTTTTTAACATACGGAAAGTATTGAATGTTGTCTTTTTACAATACAGATGTCCAAATATGGCAATGAAAGAAGCTGATGATGATGACATTCTAGATGAAGACGATGAAAAAGTTTCTGTTGTAAGTTGTGAGGAATTCTGTTCATCAGTTAAAGAATACATGATCAACCCCATGTTACTGGTTTGGTGTTATATTGATTTTTTTTACCATGAAAGATTCTTGAATGCAACATTAAACAACAATACAACCAACCAACAATTCTAAGATGAATTTTATATTTAATGTAATATAATTAAGGTAATACGCATACCAGACATTTCTACCATTCACATGAATTGTTAGAAACTGAATTCAAATTTTACTTAAAATTTATTTCCATCAAGGTCATTTGCTTGAAATTGTAGACACTTAAATACTTTTTGGGGTCAGATTTGGTTGGTATTTTGCTTGTAAGAAAATTCCCTTATATGTAATTTAATTGTTATTAAATTTCCGATTTCTTTCTCTAACAAATTTTTTGTTGTGTTTGCAGAAAGAGAATGAGACTTCAGCAACGATAAAACGACACAAAACTGTTCTTAACACAAAAGTAAGTTTTACATCTGAACAGTTACCTGAGATTACACCTGAACAATTACAATGAGACTACACCTGTACAATTACAATGAGATCCCACCTGAACAATTACAATGAGACTACACCTGTACAATTACAATGAGATCCCACCTGTACAATTACAATGAGATCCCACCTGAACAATTACAATGAAACTACACCTGAACAATTACAATGAGATCCCACCTGAACAATTACAATGAGACTACACCTGAACAATTACAATGAGACTACACCTGAACAATTACAATGAGACTACACCTGAACAATTACAATGAGACTACACCTGAACAATGACAATGAGACTACACCTGAACAATTACAATGAGACTACACTTGTACAATGACAATGAGATCCCACCTGTACAATTACAATGAGATCCCACCTGAACAATTACAATGAGACTACACCTGAACAATTACAATGAGATCCCACCTGATAAATTACAATGAACTACACCTGTACAATTACAATGAGATCCCACCTGTACAATTACAATGAGATCCCACCTGAACAATTACAATGAGACTACACCTGAACAATTACAATGAGATCCCACCTGAACAATTACAATGAACTACACCTGTACAATTACAATGAGATCCCACCTGTACAATTACAATGAAACTACACCTGAACAATTACAATGAGACTACACCTGTACAATTACAATGAGATCCCACCTGAACAATTACAATGAGACTACACCTGAACAATTACAATGAGATCCCACCTGAACAATTACAATGAGACTACACCTGAACAATTACAATGAAATCCCACCTGAACAATTACAATGAGACTACACCTGAACAATTACAATGAGACTACACCTGAACAATGACAATGAGACTACACCTGAACAATTACAATGAGACTACACTTGTACAATGACAATGAGATCCCACCTGTACAATTACAATGAGATCCCACCTGAACAATTACAATGAGACTACACCTGAACAATTACAATGAGACTACACCTGAACAATTACAATGAGATCCCACCTGAACAATTACAATGAACTACACCTGTACAATTACAATGAGATCCCACCTGTACAATTACAATGAGATCCCACCTGAACAATTACAATGAGACTACACCTGAACAATTACAATGAGATCCCACCTGAACAATTACAATGAACTACACCTGTACAATTACAATGAGATCCCACCTGTACAATTACAATGAAACTACACCTGAACAATTACAATGAGACTACACCTGTACAATTACAATGAGATCCCACCTGAACAATTACAATGAAACTACACCTGAACAATTACAATGAGACTACACCTGTACAATTACAATGAGACTACACCTGAACAATTACAATGAGACTACACCTGAACTACACCTGAACAATTACAATGAGACTACACCTGAACAATTACAATGAGACTACACCTGAACAATTACAATGAGACTACACCTGTACAATTACAATGAGATCCCACCTGAACAATTACAATGAAACTACACCTGAACAATTACAATGAGATCCCACCTGTACAATTACAATGAGACTACACCTGAACAATTACAATGAGACTACACCTGTACAATTACAATGAGACTACACCTGAACAATTACAATGAGACTATACCTGTACAATTACAATGAGACTACACCTGAACAATTACAGTGATATCCCACCTGAACAGTTACAATGAGACTTCACCTGAACTACACCTGAACAATTACAATGAGACTACACCTGTACAATTACAATGAGACTACACCTGAACAATTACAGTGAGATCCCACCTGAACAGTTACAATGAGACTTCACCTGAACTACACCTGAACAATTACAATGAGACTACACCTGAACAATTACAATGAGACTACACCTGTACAATGACAATGAGACTACACCTGAACAATTACAATTAGTCTGTTCTCTTTGTATTTTTAGAGCAAGTTAGAATGGGTCGGGGATCCAGTCAAAATAGACGGAAAGAACAAGTACTATAACATAAATATCCGTGGCCGAGTGGTTAGAGCATTGCGCTTTAAATCACAAGGCCTCTCACCTCTGGTTCGAATCCCGCTAGGGTCGTTTCGAATTATGTGGGAAAGTTTGCCAGTTTACTTGCGGAAGGTCGGTGGTCTTTACCCGGGTAACCGGGGTTTCTCCTCCACCAATAAAAACTGGACGCCATCATATGACTGAAAGATTGTTGAGTATGGCGTTAAACAAAAAATCAAATCAAATCAAAATCCTATTTGAAAATTAATGTACAAACATTCAAATCAGGATAATTATATTTAATTACGTGTTCAGAGTTCAGAGTTCGTGTTTTTTATTGTATTTAAATGTAGTTTATTTGACAATTCTTTAAAAAAAATCTATCAATGACAGCTCGTTGCTCAAAAGTAGATTTTACATGGTTTGCACAGGTCTTGGAAAGTCCTTAAATTTTGGGGTAGTCCTTGAAAAGTCCTGGAAAATGATAATTGGGGGAAATGTACTTGAAATCTCCTTGAATTTTGAATTAAGTCCTTGAACAAAACTTATTAACCCTTTCAATACTGCTACGCCAAAGCTGCAAGCTCAGAGACCCTTACTCTCACCCTTGTAATACCTAAAACCACCCACTAAGATTTCTGAATGCTGTATTCCTGTAGTGCCCCAAACTGCCCGAGTTTAGTTTCATTTCAAAAGGTATTTCCCAATTACTATTTTGAGAATGGAAGTCTCACAGTATACGAGACTACATCATGATATCATGGTATAAAAATCATGCCTAAATATAATCAAAATCTGTGGTGTTTCACAGGGAAAAGATGAACTGAAATGAGGTGATATGATTGACTTGCTCAATGATACTAATGCCATAATGGCAGCGCGGTACATGGAGGATTACCTTGGGTGTAAAATAGGGGTGAAATGGTATACCGGGGTGTAGTTAATTTTTCTTTCAGTTCTGTACATGGGACAGTGACTGCAATTGACGGTACGTACTGTACCCATGGTAAATCTGAAGCTGAATGACTATTAACATCGGCGTAAATCGAGCCGCTTATAAAAGCGAGTCTCTGATTGGTCAAAAGACTTTAATAAACCGATAGAAAATTCCACTCGTGCGCTTGTATTGGTGAGTAAGAAATCGTTTCAGGCGAGTAAACTTACTTAATGAACTCGCGAGTGGTGATGCCATACTGAAAATCTGGATTTCCTTTTAATTTTCAAAAGTAATCTATTTCCTTCTATCTGTAGTTCAAAATACATTACAAAATAAAATTAGAAACTTAAATGATTATTCTAATGACAATTAAACACGTTAGTCTTTACCTCATGGCCAAAAATGTCACAGAACACATAGATAAATTGTCTCGAACATCATGATTACGATACAAAAAAAAACTAAAGGCAAGTTTACCATCCAATGACAAATCTACTGCAGTTTTTTTTTTACTATAGTCTCATGGAAAAAAATGCCTGAAGAACCTGTTGTACTATATTTTCCACACCCCCATCCGTGAGACAAATTTTAGAGTTAAAAGAGTGTGGATTATAAATGGCAGATTACTGTATCTAAAAACAAAACCAACGTAAAACTTTTTTGCCATTAAATTAAAATTTATAGATGAAAACTATTTTTGAAGTGTCCAAAACTAAGCATTCTTGAATTTCATTTGCTTTTAAAAGTCCTTGAAAACATATTATAAGTCCTTGAAAAGTCCTTGAATTTTGAACTCGAGTACCTGTATGAACCATGTTCTAGGTCATGCTAAGTTCTTCAATAACATACTATTAGCTCCCACTAAGGTCAGTGACCTTGACCTCAACAATTCACAAATGATTGGATGATTTTTGGACATGCAAACTTAACTTTAAGGTCATTTTGAAATCCGCTAAAAGTGTATGGTCATACTCTATTCTCCTCTCTCTGTTTTTCACAGGTTCAAATGGGCGACTTTGTGTCCGTAAAACCAGAGGATACCACCATCCCTGTCTACATTGCGAAAGTTGTGTACATTTGGGAAAACTCTCAAGGAAATAAAATGTTTCATGCTTTATGGTTCTGGTTGGTATTTTTCCCAGAGAGTATTTAGAAATATGTTCATTATGTAAAGTTTACTGTCTGTTGTAATGTTAGATTTATGTGAACATTGTTAGACATCTCTTGTAAGTATAGATACTGACATACAACATGTACATCCTTTGATTTCTGTAGAATTTTTGAATCTACAAATGCTAATCTTGATCTTCAACATCAGTACTTATTTGCATTTATTTTTCTGTCACTGTACTGGGTTGTATTGAGATGGGGGTGGGGGGTTCTATATATTTATTCTACATGCATCAGTCTGACCAGTTAATGTTTTAATCATAGTGGGGGTGCTATATATTTATTCTAAATGTATCCGTCTGATCCATCAGTGTTTTAATCATAGACTTGTAATTGCAGTTACACAGGTAGTGGATATGCATTGATTCATCAGTACTCTCAGAATGCTTGTTATAATGGTTTCACAGGTAGGGGGATATGCATTGATTCAACACTTTCAGAATGCTTGTGTATAATGGTTTCACAGGTAGGGGATATGAATTGATTCATCAGTACTCTTAGAATGCTGGTTTATAATGGTTTCAAAGGTAGGGGATATGCATTGATTCATCAGTAATCTTAGAATGCTTGTTTATAATGGTTTCACAGGTAGGGGATATGTATTGATTCATCAGTTCTCTCAGAATGCTTGTTTATAATGGTTTCACAGGTAGGGGGATATGCATTGATTCAGTACTCTAAGAATGCTTGTTTATAATGGTTTCACAGGTAGGGGGATATGCATTGATTCAATACTCTAAGAATGCTTGTTTATAATGGTTTCACAGGTAGGGGGATATGCATTGATTCAATACTCTAAGAATGCTTGTTTATAATGGTTTCACAGGTAGGGGATATGCATAGATTCATCAATACTCTCAAAACTCAATATAAGAGTATAATTATCAATCTGCTTTGTAGTCGTGGGACAGATACGGTGCTGGGGGAAACCTCTGATCAGCAGGAGCTGTTTATGATAGATGATTGTGAAGATTCCAAACTTGAGACGGTCTTATCAGCTGTCAAGGTAAGACATTTTTGTATTTATCTTTTTCACAGATTGTCTGTGTAGGGTCAAAATTTTAATTACAAGTTTGGTAATTAACCCTTCCAACCCTAAGTGTCTAGATGGTATGCTCTTATGTATTGTTTAGATCAGTCTATTATAGTCTGTAGGGTTAATGGTGAGATGAATATAATTACAGTAAAACCTTGTTATACTGCCACCATTTGTTCAACATAAATTTGGCATTATAAAGGAGTTTAGTGATAGGTTGAGTGAAAGCTTAAATGAAATTATAGGGAAACATGGTGGCATAAAGTGAGGCAGCAAATGAAATGAGGGGCATTATAATGGGGTTTTACTGTATATCAATGTGTCTGTAATACGTCAATTTTTCTATCTGGATTTTTATACAGTTAAGAACTTGTAAAGAGTCGGAGACAGTAAACCCATTTTTCATTCTTATTCATCTTAATTACAGAGGCTGTTTTTACAATGATGAAGTGAATGATGATTTTCAAATAATAGAATCATTTTATGACAGAAAAAATAAAATCAGATAAAAAGTATCGCACTAAACAATGTCAGATGGCACTACACATTAATATTCTCTTTACAGGTGGTGTACAAAGAACCACCAAAGGACTGGTTTATGCTGGGTGGCATCGAACATCCAGAAAATGACAGTGTGATAGAAGATGATGGACAGAGCTTTTTCTATCAGAAGTGGTAAGTGCCTTTGTTAATAGAATTATGTGGTAGGTCTCTAATGGTGAGTGTTTTTGATGTAAGCATTGAGAATAAATTTCTGTTTGTCTAACAAAACCACTTGAAAAGTGGCAATGTTGGGACTTTCTTTTACAGGGTTCGCACAGACCATGAAAAGTGCTTGAATTTTCACATAGTCCTTTAAAAGTGCTTGAATTTACAAAAAAGCAAAAAAGTCCTTGAAAAGTGCTTGAATTTCTATTAAAATGTGCTTGATTTTTATTTTAAAGTGTTTGAATTCATTTAAAACGCTGAACTCTTCACAAATAGTACAACGTAATGTTACAAATGGAATCGGTTTGTATCACTTAATAAACATACCATAAATGTCGTAGTGATCGAGATGCTTTGTTTATATCCCGTGTTAGCATTATCAATCAAGCGTCACGATGACTCTGCGTTGGCGCAATGCGCATGCTTCCGGTGACTGTGTTCAAGGTCATCTTAACAGAAAATTACCGGTGCATGGTCTATTGGAAGCGACTAGGCTACACGATGAGTAATCACCTGTGTGTGTTCAACAAGTGTTGGGAGGCAAGATATAAGTGGGTCAAGTCTGTTAAGGGAAGCAGACGAAACGCGTTTTGTGTAGATTGTTGCAAAGTGATAAAGATAGGAAGCATGGGTGAGGCTGCTTTGAAATCTCACGAACGGGGAGACAAACACACTAAAACTATGTCAGCACGTCAAGAAACACGAACTGGAAAGAATCTTTCATTGGATTTATTTTTCAAAGAAAATACCGGTGCGAGTGAATGTGAACCTTCTACTTCAGTGAAAAGCGTGACATGTACAAATTCTCAACATGATTCACGTATTGTTGAACCTGCCAGGCCATCTTTATATCGGAGTCCATATCATATTAATGAAGCTGCGGTAAAAGCAGAAATTCTGTGGACATTAAAACTTGTGACAGACCACCAGTCGTACCGATCATCTGAAAATGTTAGTAAACTCTTCAAAGCAATGTTTCCTGATAGTGAAATTGCTAAGAATTTTACATGTGGTGAACGCAAAGCTGCATATATGAGCACTTTTGGTATTGCAGAACATTATACTAAACTATTATGTAACCAAGTCAAAAATTCCAGCTTCTATAGTATTCTTTTTGATGAAAGTCTCAACCATAAACTACAAGAGAAGCAATTAGATGTACATGTCAGGATTTGGGACGTGAATCACAGCCGTGTAGAGTCCAGATACTACACTTCCCTGACACTAGGTAAAATTACAAATTTGACTTTGTTATTGAATGCTGTCATATGTAGATCTACTTACATGAGCCCATTAGACTCAATCAATCCGCCCATCACCCCCCCCACCCACCCCCCATTAAAAATTAAGATCTACATTCATAACTGCATTATACAGATCTAAAGATTAAATAATTGAAAATTATTCAGAAATTTTCAGATTTTTGTCCACATATTCTGAATACACAGATGTCATTTAATTCATTATATAGTTAAAATGAATTTTT
>BROG01001454.1:50000-54161 GCA_030159075.1 Atrina japonica | reverse complement strand
TATATATATAAATGACATGGGTATGTGTATTCGTGTCTGACATTTCTGACAAAACAATCCAAGTTTATCGCTTAACTGTTTAATTTTACAATTGGGTTTAAGTGAACCTTAAGCGATTTTGTTACAGACAACGAAAACTGTTGACTGCGGAATTCATAACGTATTTAATTTAGTAATTTTACGATTTGTTAAATGTACACATGTACACATAATCGTGTGACAAGGGCTTTGAGTAATCACGCCGCGCGTCAAATCACCTCTGACCGACATGTACACATATTGTCGGAAACATGAAAATAGAAAAGTTCATGAAAATTTGTAATAATTGGGTAATTTTTCTATACGTAAAAAATAGACACTGTAAGTCATATTCATATATGTATGAACTTTTTTACTGCATGTCTTTATTGCCATTGTATTACAAAAAAAAAAAAAAAACTATAAAAAATTAAAAAAAGAAAAGTGCGACATATCTATAGATATATATGATATAAGTTTTATCTATTACGCAATGTCTGGTTTTTTTTTAAATAAATAAAATGCAAATGTATATAAAGTTTACTCTTAACCATTGTTGAATATATATAACATAATATTTGATATGTTAGAAAATAAATAAATGTATACATAAATTTATTGACTGTGCATATAGGTCAGAGCAAATACACACACACACACACACACACACACACACACACACACACATATATATATATATATATATATATATATATATATATATATATATATATATATATATATATATATGAATAACGACACGGGCGACCTGTCCCTTCCTCTGGAGAAAAAGATTATCATAACATAAAAAATGTACACATACACACACGCACGCACGCAAACACACACTAACATACAAAGCCGAAGTATGAATGAAATGCTACCATAATACATGTATCAGATTATCAAGATACAAAATTGAAATCAAACAAATGGATAACTAAAACTTAAAACCAAATTACTGATGAAATGTGAATAAAACTATGTGAAAATAACACGTTAAATCTACATGTAATCTTACGTGAAGATAAAATCAATCTGACAAAAATAATAAACACAAACTTTCTACCCCGGAATATACACTGAATTCTTTTATAATGGACAGAGTAGTTTATCTCTGTACATTCAGTCTTCATATGTCCTGATATATCAGATAAAATTATTCTATTCCTATCAGTCTTGTCGAAATACTACTTACTCAAGTCATGTGTAGTAATATCTTAATTTATTATTTATTTCAAAAGACTCTGACAATTCGATAACAGACGCAAAGCTATGAAAAACGTTCAGTTATGTCACGTGGATATTCATTTATATTTCAAAATAGATTACATAATTCGAAACAAACATATCTTGAAAACCCATGTGATATTCAAAACCGCATATAAAAATTTAACATATGAAGGTTCCAGAGAATTGTTCACTGGTAGCATGTATCTTTTGTGTACAGTATTTGTTAAATAAATGTGACGGACAATTTCACAATAAACCTTATATCATATTACAAATCAAACTGAACCGTCCAATACCATAACAAAGATATCACTACTTCAAAAAGAAATGCAATATATAATTTATTAAATGGGTATTAGCTGTGTTTAAACCCCTTATGCAACATAGATTGTTTAAAAAATAACATACGATCGGTATAATAATCTTTCACTAAATGAAATCTGAGATTTTTTACATACACACAGGCATAGATTATCTCAAATTCCTCTTTAGCTTCTTTTTAAATTGCATGAAAAATGTGGTTTGGCACTTTTTCAATTGCAGTCAATTAATTAACTCAGCTTTACTATTTGTGTATGGATATCGCCCTGGTCTTATTTTCACGAAATAAAAGATTTGTATGCTCGTGTACGACCCCTGTTTGTTCTTGTACATGAAGTACAAGTAGTAAAAATAGAAAATGTCGAAATAATTTTGATTAGCACAGTTAACACAACTTCAATCTAGCATACTGTGTCACACGTACTGGCTTCGATCAAGTTTCAAACGCACGATTTTAACGACTCCGGGATGCTTGTTTTTATAGGTAATCCTTATCCCTTAGCCACGTAATTCGTTAATGTTTCCGTAATGAAATACTATAAACATAGTTATTAAGTTATAATGTTCACGCCGATCGTTTGTGTCAATTAAATTTGATCAGTTGAGCTACATGTTAAAATATTCTAATATAATTTCTAAAAGGAATATGAAATCATACAATCCTAAATAATAAATCCATATGTATAACCAAAACAATCTAAGAGTAACCACTGGAAATCAAACATATTTTCCCCGGTGATATTGTATTTTTTATGTTAGACAATCTATCCATCGCAAAACATGAACGTGCCATAATTTTCAGTAAATGGTAAAAGTCTAAAAAGTGAATCCTTATAAAACATAGCACAATACAATAAGAACTTAACCAAATGAATAGCATTTTCTATTGCGTTAAAAAAGCAAACAAATAAGCATTTATAAAGATCTGATAATAAAACTAATACAATAAGAACTGAATATAGATGATATCAAAACACCTTGTTGCGTCTCTTAGCAACCGCCGAAGATGATGTACATAATGAATGAAACCAGCTTAGAATTTTACACCTGATGCTCTAATTTGAATATTTTATTGTTGTACTTTCATGCATCTAGGTCAAATGTTATTCATTTGAAATAGTATAAAATAATAAGCCAGTACTGATATACCTTCATAAACATATTATTTTGTTTACTAAAGTGTCAGAATGTCAAATTATTTTCACTATATAAGGACATGACAAGAAACTTTAAATTTAGATTTCACAGAATTTCCACAGCTCGATATAATTTTCTTGCTATATGCTAACATTTTGTTACCATTTATGGACAAAATGTAATGATTTATTTAAAAAAATAATCCATTTCATATTGTATCCTGTGATTTGATTGATCGACATTGTTTAGGAACATGCCTTCATATATAGTATAATATAACTGGATGGAGACACACACCCCTTTAAAACACGCAGCCGTACTTGCACTATTTTGTTTTTTCTATAGTTACTTCGGAGCTTTCAGCATCACATTCTTTTACCTATATTTGAAAAAAACATATGTATATAATATTCCTTATATACAAACTCGTGTATAGATATTCATATTTTTTGTATATCACGCACAACAATGATTGATTAATATTTACATATCGGAATCCAGACATCTTGTGTTCTTATAAATGTCATGAATGAAAACAAAATTTGAAATAAGAGGGTCTCAATCTCTCACCTGAAAACCATCTACAAATGTGGAAAGAAGACCAAGCAGAATATGTACAATACATGTACGCTGTTATGTCCATGCAACATAAATATTGCCGTTTTAAGGAATTCATAAAAAAATCTAGAAATCAAATTTCAGCAAAGTTATTGCACAAAAACATTTCTTCGCCTAATTACAAGTAAAATACATTAAATGAATGCATCAAAATGAATGCAAGGGGAGATAATTGAGGAAATCATGCAAAAATGAATGATAATGACAAAGTCTGAAAAGATCTCAAAAACGTATCAAAATATAATATTCTGATTTCTGTGAAAAACAGAAACTTGAATCATACACCCATGTAGATCACTCAAAAAGAATCCGTTTTATTCATGTAGCTGTTCTGTAAAAGAAGATTTTTGAAGAGAGGCATCTTTTATTCTTTTCCGCCCTGGATCCACCCCTGGACCAATCTGGCTGAAAACTATAGATATGGTAAACGGCCTAGAGCATTTGCTTCCTGTCAAGTTTCGTAAAAATTCCTTCAGTGGTTTTGAAACAAAAGCTGATAATGTGGAAAATACATCCCCTTTTTCTGCAGTCTTAAAAATTTATAAAAAAATTCTAGAAATCAAATTTCAGCAAAATTCTTGCACAAAACATATCTTCACCTAATTACAAATATTATAAACATAATACGAAAGTTATAATGCTCAAGACGCTATCGTTTATGTCAATTACCCTTCATCAATTGCATCATACATCCATGTAGATCACTCAGAAACAACCCGTTTTTCAATTCATGCAACAGTTCTGAGATTTTTTATGAGGGTACGTTTCGGGGTACCTATTCTGCCCCGCCTGGATCAACCCCTCGGCCAATCTGGCTGAAAACGGTATGTATTA
>BROG01001454.1:0-45000 GCA_030159075.1 Atrina japonica | reverse complement strand
CATCAATGGCCAGTAATTCAATACACATTTGATAGAGAATATTATTATACCAATATCAAAATTTGTTTGCTTTGCTGTAAATAATATCAGTTAAACGCTCTTATTACATCATAAATTACAGAATTATATTTTGATAGAAAGAAAGATAAATTACCTTATCAGCTTGGTCTCTGTACTGATGTTTGGCGAATGTCCTTCTACAGAAGGTTTATCTGAAATAATTTCAGTATATACCCCGACCTAGAAATTTGGTGATTTTAAATTTGAAATGTATGTTATACAAGACGTAAAAACTGACTTGACAACCATTATGTAATAGTTTATTTTAATTCCTACCTTCACATGCTATTTATAAAATCACATTGAAACATGACAAAAGAATACCATTAAATATAAAAATACAAAATGTCTTACCTTGACATCGCAACAATAACTGCTAAATATATATTACACCTTTCAAGCTAATTGTAAACCTAATACTTGGAAGTTTAGTATTTGTTAAGAAATATCTTACTCACTGCTGCCTTGTTTTCAACATATAAGGACATGACAAGGAACTTTAAATTTAGATTTCACAGAATTTCCACAGCTCGATATAATTGTCTTGCTATATGCTAACATTTTGTTACCATTTATGGACAAAATGTAATGATTTATTTAAAAACAAGAGGCCCAAAGGGCCTTAACGGTCACCTGAGTAAAAGAGCAACAATAGCTTAAATTAAGTGATCGACATGTTAAGGCCAACTTTAAGAAAGGGAATCATGCAAGACTCTTTAGTATCTGCAAAATTGTGTTTGAATAATGTCTAACAACATAAATTTAGCGCTCCCCCACGGGGTCGTTTTTCATTAAATAATTTATTCATTTCCAAACTTTGTAATCCTCCTCCTAGAAATGCTAAATATCAAATATGAAGTCATTACCATTGTTGGTTCTTAAGAAGAAGATTTTTATACATTTTCTTAATTGTATCCCTTTAAGGCCCCTTTTAAGGATCTAAGGTGGCATAACTCCACAATTTTAACAAACATGAAGGGTCTTCACATGGGGAAGCTTCCTGCCTGGTTAGGTTGAAATTGACCAACAGATTTAACGATTTCCATATGTGACCCGCTTTTACTCCCTTATGGGGCCCAAAGAGTCACAATCACATTTTTTAATACAAACTTTGATTGCCTTTACTGGGGGATGCTTTCTACTAAATATGGTTGAAATCTGACAACTTTGAATTTTTGGCTGATTTCAGTGCCCCCCTGGTGGAACCGTTTTTAATCAAATAATTTTTTTTTCCACAAACTTTGTAAACATTCCCCTAAAGATGCTAAATATCAAATATGAAGTCATTCCCATTGTTGGTTCTTGAGAAGAAGATTTTTAAACATTTTCCTTATTTTACCCCTTTTAGGCTGCTTTGGAGGATCTAAGGGGACATAACTCCACAATTTTCACAAACATAAAGAGTCTTCACATGAAGATGCTTCCTGCCAACTTAGGTTGAAATTGGCCTTGCGATTCTTGAGAAGAAGTCCATTAAAGAAGATTTCAATATTTGGCCCTTTTTACCCCCTTATTGGCCCCAAAGGATCAGAACCTTTTATTTCTACACAAACTTTGATTGCCTTTACTTGGGGATGCTTTCTACAAAATTTGGTTGAAATCTGACAACTTTGAATTTTTGCCCGATTTCAGCGCCCCCTAGTGGGGATGTTTTTCATCGGATAATTATTCATTTCACAAACTTTGGAAACATACCCCTAAAGATGCTAAATATCAAATATGAAGTAATTCCCATTGTTGGTTCTTGAGAAGAAGAGTTTATATATTTTCCTAATTTTACCCCTTTTTGAGCCCTTGTGGGACCCGTTTAGAAGTATTTGGCCCTTTTTACCCCCTTATTGGCCCAAAAGGATCAGAACCTTTTATTTCTACACAAACTTTGATTGCCTTTACTTGGGGATGCTTTCTACCACATTTGGTTGAAATCTGACAACTTTGAATTTTTGCCCGAGTTCAGTGCCCCCTAGTGGGGCCGTTTTTCATCGGATAATTATTTATTTCACAAAGTTTGTAAACATCACCCTATAGATGCTAAATATCAAATATGAAGTCATTCCCATTGTTGGTTCTTGAGAAGAAGATTTTTAAACATTTTCCTTATTTTACCCCTTTTAGGCTGCTTTGGAGGATCTAAGGGGACATAACTCCACAATTTTCACAAACATGAAGAGTCTTCACATGAAGATGCTTCCTGCCAACTTAGGTTGAAATTGGCCTTGCGATTCTTGAGAAGAAGTCCATTAAAGAAGATTTCAATATTTGGCCCTTTTTACCCCCTTATTGGCCCCCAAAGTATTTCTACACAAACTTTGATTGCCTTTACTTGGGGATGCTTTCTACAAAATTTGGTTGAAATCTGACAACTTTGAATTTTTGCCCGATTTCAGCGCCCCCTAGTGGGGATGTTTTTCATCGGATAATTATTTATTTCACAAACTTTGTAAACGTCCCCCTAAAGATGCTAAATATCAAATATGAAGTCATTCCCATCCTTAGTTCTTGAGAAGAAGATTTTTAAAGATTTTCCTAATTTTACCTCTTTTTGAGCCCTTGTGGGGCCCGTTTAGAAGTATTTGGCCCTTTTTACCCCCTTAATGGCCCCAAAGGATCAGAACCTTTTATTTCTACACAAACTTTGATTGCCTTTACTTGGGGATGCTTTCTACCAAATTTGGTTGAAATCTGACAACTTTGAATTTTTGCCCGATTTCAGCGCCCCCTAGTGGGGACGTTTTTCATCGGATAATTATTTATTTCACAAACTTTGTAAACATCCTGTATCCTGTGATTTGATTGATCGACATTGTTTAGGAACATGCCTTCATATAGTATAATATAACTTTGGATGGAGACACGCCCCTCCCCCTTTAAAACACGCAGCCGTACTTTTCTTCTCCTCAATCCTCACACTTGCTGTCGTCTGGATTTTTTAGTAACTCCACATTCAATGAAAGTGTTTTCAAATTTGACAAGTAAATTCACTAATGACATCTGCTTATAATGTAGTGTTTAAAGAACCTTAAGATATGGCATAAAAACCCTTAGACAGAATTATATTAAAAACAATGAAGCTTACCTGAAATGTCGCAGCAATAACAACTACAATATTTCAACATCGTTTCCTTACCGATATGAACCTGGTACTGGAAACATTCATCTTCAGCATCGCGCTTTGAACCATGACGTATCTCACTTCTGGTCAGCGCAGGTTCGAATCCGACTGGAACCTAACCTGATTTTTTGCGGAAGGCCGGTGGACTCTTCCCGAGTACATTGTAACCGGGTTCTCTCCTCCCCCATTAAAAACGGGCCGCCAATATATAACTGAAAAAAATTGTCAAGTGTGACGTAAAGCACCATTCAAAATTCAAATTTAAAAAGTGTTAATCTCGGCCATTGCAATATACAATTTGTTTTGAACCCCGGAAAGAAAACAAAGCTGTACCTATTTTTTTTAAGAAATACAAATTTAAATGGACAGATGCAAAATTTATATGAAAGACAATTTCACGACTTTTAAAAAATATTTCTCGAAAGTTTTGCACTATTTTCTATTTTTTTCGACGTTTGTCAACTAATTATACATCTGGAAACCGCAAATATTCTTCGTCGTGGTTGTATATACGCATTGTTTGGTTTAAACAAAATGAGTGCCATAATTTTGACCCGGGTATTATATAGCATAGACACGTTGGAATCATCAGAATAGGTTCTTTGGTCTTTATGAATTTATTGATGTATTGTATATTGAATATACCAATTGCAATACATTCATTAATACAAAATGCATCCCGCAAATAGCCGATACGTCAATTCTGATATATTTTTTTTAATATGGAAAAAAATGTAGCTGACTAATAAGGTAAAGTCGGTTAACTGAAACATATTTGATTGTTTGTTTGTTTGTTTTTAACGCCACTTTCAACAATATTTCAGTTATATTGTGGCGGGATAACGTAAAATATATCTATTCAACGTAAAAATGGCACATATCTATTTTATAAAAATTATTGCACACTAAATTTTTTTATGATACAACATTTAATAGATTTGTAAATTAATAAAAATATTTATACAGCTCAAATTTTGGAAAATAAACCGATAGCTTTTAGATATTCTAAAATGATGTTGCCAGCGACGTTATTAAAAACACCACTAAGATCTGTCTTGGAATAATATTTTTCACGAGTAAGTTTAAAATCAGTACAGTTAATTAAAATGTGTTTAATTGTTAGTCTTGTCGCACACGAAATACATCCCGGTGGTTCTTCCTTAAATGATAAATATTTATGTGTAAGGTTACAATGACCAATACGAAGTCTGGTCAAAGTAACCTCATCTTTTCTATTACTAGTGAAGACTGGTGGATTGTGGGCAAATTTCGTATTTATTTCATGTAATTTATTTTCAGTTTGCGGATCCCAATGTTGTTGAAAAGTCGTTGTTATGTAATCGGTAATATATTTTTTAAGATATGTGAAAGGAATTTTATTTTCAGACGGTAAATTTCTCATTACTAATTTTGCAACCTTATCAGTATTGGTATTTCCTTTTATACCGATGTGGCTGGGAACCCAACAGAAGACTATCTCTGTACCTGTTGTCAAATAATGTACTGTCTCTATTATTTAAAAAAGTATGTTATTAGAAAGGTTTCCGCTTTCAATTGAGTTTAAACAAGACAAAGAATCTGAATAAATAACACATTTTCTTATAGCTTTTTGTCTTTATATAGCTTAATGCCAGTAAAATCGCTGTGGCCTCAGTGGTGAAAATAGAGGCATCACGCGGCATGTTTGTTTTGAGAATTTCAAAGTTAATAACAGCTGCAGCTGAAACGTTGGTTGGGGATTTTGATCCATCCGTGAAAATAGGTACAAAGTTGTTGTTATCATAAGTTTCGTTTAATTCTAAATATTGTTGTTTTAGATGTATTGGATTTGATTCAGATTTTTTATTTTTGTTTAGAGATAAGTCAACAGTTGGTTTTGTTAGTTCCCAGGGAGGTGCTGTGTATACATCTAAGTCTGAGATAGTGTAAAAAAGTCGCAGTCTTTAATATGTTCTTTAATTCTAATGCCAAGTGGAGCAATAGTCTTTGTACGATTTTCGTACATTTGTTCATACAGTGGTTGAAAGACACAGTCGTATGCCGGATTATTAGGATCAGAATTTAATTTTGTAATATACTGTAACGTTAGTTTGATCCGTCGTTGTTCTAGAGGTAGTTCACCAGCTTCTACATACAAAATATCTATTGATGATGTTCTAAATGCACCAAGTACAAGACGCAAACCTTGGTGATGAACGCTATCAAGTATTTTTAAGTAGGAACGACGATCAAAGTCGTATACAATGCATCCATAGTCGTGTTTTGATCGTACAAGTGAACGATATAATTGTAGGAGAACAGATTTGTCTGCTCCCCAGCTTGTATTTGAAACTACTTTCATAATATTTAAAGCTTTTAGGCATTTCACTTTTAGTGATTTCAAATGGGGAATGAATGAAAGTTTTCCTTCAAAAATAAGACCTAGAAATTTTGTTCCTTGTACAACTTTAATTCTGTTACCGTTTAGATATAATTCAGGATCTGGATGAATACCCCGCTGATTGCAAAAATGCATACATACTGTTTTAAAATTGGAAATTTTAAAGCCGTTTTCTGTTGCCCATTGTTCTACCTTTTTTTAGGAATAACTGTATTTGACGTTCTATGGCATGCATGTGTCTGGCTCTGTAGGACATGACAAAATCAAAAAAGCTATTAAAAAAACCTAAACGGAATGGGACAACTAGTAAAAGGCCTAAGTCTGTAATTAACATGTTGATAGTCCTGATTGTCCTGAAGTAAAGCGTTTGACTAAAATGGGATAAATATCGTGTCCAAAGCCGGTCTGGGTGCAATACGCTTTCACAAACGTTATGTTGATTCCCATATCTGAATATGAAGTGAAATACAGAGACCTGTTAAAAATAAATCTTAGAATCAAAAGTAAATATGAAAATCAATGATGAAAAGAATGGTTCAAATATGTTTTAGTTGAATTAAAAAAGTTTGCGTGATCTGTTTAGTTAGCGTCACTCTATAGCTGTTTACAATGCAGGATACAATACATCTCGTAAACTCGATGCGAAACAATTGTTTTATTTTTATATTAGGTATTCAACACGTTATCCATATGACAATGTTCATCGTCTTTGATACGATGAAGAAGATATTCAAAATTACGAGTTCAAATATTTTGAAATAAAACATCGCCTCTTGTCAATAAATATTAACGAAATGTTCGCATGATGTTGTGTTGTAAATATTACAAAAGAACACACGACGAACAAATATTGCTTCATCCTTGATTTTTTTTATAGATATGACAATGTCTAGAGAATGTACAGTTTATAATACAGTACTGTAAACTATAAAACAAAACAAAAATATAATCAAAACCGTTTTTCTAGATTTATTATGTTGGATATTTCGGTTATCCCAGACAAAAGCAATTATACATGTAGGGCTATTATCTTTCAGATTGTAAAACATGTCGGTTTATTAGACATAAACATGTAACAAGTTCTTAAGAGTAATTCTATATAAAGACCAAAATTGGTCAGAAATGGTATATTGCAAATTTTGAAAGCAGCTGGTCACAATGATAGCCTTTTATGAGAGTAACAAAACCTTACAATTTTTTCCCAGTAAAATTTCCTCGTTAACATAGCAACGGTCATTTATCTATATTGAATATGGTAACCTAATGGAACGTAAATTCCATAAAATGTGTTATTTGTCAGTTTTGACAGCAGTTTTTTGTATCAATTATTGATCTTAACAAGTTTATATAACAAGGTAGAAAATATCGGGGATCATAATGCCTCCGTTTTTAAAAAAGACCTGTTGAAAGTTGGTTTTATAGGTTAATATAGGGAAATTCCGTGCAAATTTAAATCAGGCCTCTGTAAAAACGCAGCATAGGAAATCGCTCATTTTTGTCTAGTGACTTTAGTAACATTAGTAGAAACGAACAGCAAAATATCTCAGTGGGTATTTTTGTCAAAAGAGAACTTTTTAAGAAAATTGGAAATGAACAGCTTATGTGAACTCGGTACTAAATGTGGATACTTGCAATAAACATAAAACCATAATGCAACTAAATCACTTGTAAATACGACCAACTTTTAGGTTTTGTGGGGTTTTTACGTCCAAATCTATCGCTACCCTTTTTCTCAAACCGGAAATTTAATGTTTTCCGTTACCACTCTGTCAATACAGCCGAAACCGTGGTCAGTTATGCGCTTATAAATAACCACGATACGTTTGCAATAAACTAGAGCGTCTATCTTACGTTGATTAAGGCGGTCACTGAAAGTAGTAGTCGGAGGCGGAGTCGGATTCTAGAATCGGCGGAATCGAACAAATAATTGTCGATTTCTTCCTCAATACTTATTCAAAGAACACAATAATTGTAGTTTATCTTTATTGCGATTGCGGTATTTTACATTATTCACAGTTAAATATTATACAAAATTATTTTGGACTCGATTTACGTGACATTGTCTTACGTTGGCACACTAAATTTAGTAGTCGGATTCGACGGCTGAGTCGAGGTATTGGATCGATTTAAGTTAATTTATTATACTTAAACTTTAAGTAAAGTATATATCACAATCGTTTATGATAATATCCATCTAAATATACCATTAAATGACACTAAAATCACTTATTACGTAATACTACAGAGTCGGATCGAAAAGATGCTAATGTCGGATTCCTGATAGTATAGTGTTTTCGGATTCGATTAGCGGCGGATTCGAATTGAATAATCATCAAATAATAAGTTGATTTCTCACCCAGTTCTAATTCTATTTAAGTAATCTTTTCAATGATAATTAAGGACATTGTTCTGAATTATTTTCAGTAAAAAGTTACTCAAATTTTGGTTCGTTATAGATTTCCTAGATTTTGGCTGATGAAAGCACACTAAAATTAATAGTCGGATTATAGTGGCGGAGTTGAGATGTCAGGTTAATTTACACTAATCTGAAGCTTTTAGACTTAAGATAAACTGAATATAATTATTGTATATGATCATAGGTGTCCCTAAATATTATCAAATGACAATCAAATAGCATATTTTGTGTAAAAATCAAGATTTACGAGATGCTATAAAATCGGTTCGAAAAGAGACAATGTCGGAGTCCTGATTTGAACGGACGCGGAAATCTCGGGGTAAGGTATATTTAGGTATATTGTATTGCTAATACAGTATATAATGAAATTATATATATTTTTGATCTCGACAGTTGACAGTTGTTATTTTCTATATTTGAAAGTTAGATTTAAAAATATTATGAAGATTTGAAATGATAGGAGAAAGTTAGTTGAAACATATACTTGAAAATTCTTAAAATAGCCAAACTTTGAGTAACTGTTGCTAAGAAACGAAAAAAATACCCGCTCTCATTTTATAATATATTGTTCTATAAGACTTATTCAAACTTTAGGTCAAAGTATCTTAAAATTTCTATGCTGCATTTTTGGGGGGTAAAGTCTTGAAAAATCAAAAACTCATACAAATCTTCTAATTGGATAATTGCAGAAACCCCCTATCTTTAAGTTGTTAGGAAAAATACCTTCTGTACTGATTATCACTTTGGATTTTATTGTTTTGTATGTCTAATCAAAGGTGATTCAAATAAAATATTTAAATTATTGATATATGTTGTATGTTAAATAAAAATAAAATGTTGAAACAATGCATATAAGCCTTTTTCTATATGGGTAAGAGGACAAATCTTGTGAAAAACAACTCTTTGTTGCCATATCAACAATATATATTTTTTTCAATTTTAAAATCAATACTATGTTTAAGTATTATATAATAAACATATATAGTAAATATGAGCGTATTCTGTGACATACCATTTCTCAGCACTTAAGAGTAATTCTATGTAAAGATCAAAGAATTATTTAAGTCAAAACTGACAAATATCACATTTCATGAAATTTACGTAATATGGCTATTTCCATTAGATTACCATATTCAATATATATAAATGACCGTTGCTATGGTAACGAGGAAGTTTTACTGGGAAAAAATTGTAAGGTTTTGTCACTCTCATGCAAGGCTATCATTGTGACTGCTTTCAAAATTTGCGATATACCATTTCTAACCAATTTTGGTCTTTATATAGAATTACTCTGAAATAATTCTTTGGTCTTTACATAGAATTACTCTTAATACATGTATTTTATTGTACACCTTTGGTTCTTCTGGCATTCCATCTTCTCCAGACATGTATATTGTTGTAAATACATTAATCATTGTTGACAAGCACATCTGTATTATATCAATGCAACTGAAAACATAGAAAGAGACAGAGCTATATCGGGTGTGGGAGTACGTATCTACACACAAGAACACGAATAAAGATCTTGACCAGAAACTTTGTTAGCGTTATCCCCTGTATAACCACCACTTTTTATTTTCCTTAATTTGTTGGTAAAACGAGTTTGGCGAAATATCCATTGTCAAGTGTACACTCCCGGGAATATATAATGCCCTGATTAAAACTTACTATTTCATGACGTATCAATGTAATTAATAAAATAATTACCTGAGGTTGAGGACATTGATTACCCAATAGTAATTACCTACCTGAACTAAAAAGTGCTTTCTTACACCTGGTCTGGCGATAGGATCCAGGAATAAAACATATATAAATTACCTTTAGAAACAGAAAACAGCTGGGGAAACTGGAGAAGTAACTGGCTTTTACGCAAACGTAAACGAATTACATTGATTAAAGACAGAAAAATTATTCGAAAATGAAAGTTCAGTTTTTGGGGATTCCAGTTCTTGTTCTGAACAATGGTTAAAAAGTTCTTGAATTTAAATCAGTTTGTGTGAAATACAATTTATCGTGAATGTTCCTTTCCTGCCGAATGGAAAAAAAGCTCACGTTAAACCTTTATTTGAGAAAGGTTATCGCCACTTTCCATTTAACTACAGGCCTATTTCGCTTTTAAGTTGCGTTTCAAAGGTAATGGAAAGGTGTATTTTAAAATATGTATAAAATTTCACACGAGATAACAATATCTTTTATAAATACCAATCGGGCATTTAACCAACTTATAGAACTTCTGCTATAGATAAGAAAGAATACTCAAATTTTGTGTTCTGCGACCTATCCAAGGCTTTTGATAAAGTCTGGCATAAAGGACTATTATTCAAACTCCGGCAGTACGGTATAGAAGACGATTTACTACCTTGGTTCTCTAATTATATGAGCAACCGTCAGCAATCAGTTGTTTATGGAAATAATGCATCATCGTTTAAATATACCACAAGGTTCTCTTCTATTTCCTTTCTACATTAACGATCTTGTAGATCCTAAGAAGACTGTGATTAGATTATTTGCAAATGATTCATCCCTTCATGAATCTTCAGCAGACGAAAGTTGTTTTGTTCTCTTCCAGATCAATTGATGTCAGACAAAATATTAAATGTAACAATGAACCCCTTCCTTTCTCTGACTCTCGTTGCTACTTAGGGGTTTTTCTCAACAGTAACGGCTCTCTCTCTCTCTCTCTCTCTCTCTCTCTCTCTCTCTCTCTCTCTCTCTCTCTCTCTCTCTCTCTCTCTCTCTCTCTCTCTCTCTCTCTCTCTCTCTCTCTCTCTCTCTCTCTCTCTCTCTCTCTCTCTCTCTGTTTGTTATTTAATCAATCTGACATATGAAACCTTGTACTCCCTAGCCATGTGGAGATGTAGAGGTGGATGTTAAAATTCTGGCAAAATACCACAATTAAATATTTAAAAAAATAAGGTTTCTCCATCCTGTACATTCTGTATAACCGACAAACCTAATGATATTATTTGCTTGAATCTAAGATTGTGCTTAACACCTGGTTTTAATTGTAGAATTTAATTCGATATGCATCTGCGGCATAATTACTTGTCTTAGTAGTGTAGTACAACGGAAGTAAAAAAGTACATGCGGGGCTGTACACACTCCACATGTGTTTCGCCGGCCCTGTTCAAATAGGTCTTTAATATTCTAGGTTATCTAGATAAAAATAATTGTCATAAATGAGAAAAGTTACTGTTAATGTTGATAACTCACCTGTAAGTCTTCTTTAATTTCCTTGACCAAACATTCATTTTTGTGTTGATTTAAACTAGTCTTGTGGCTTGTGCGATGATGAGTTTTGAAACAAACATAAAATACTGCTTCGTCGCACAAATTGTAATACCATGTATCACCTACAAGAAGTGATCAATACAGCATCTCAAACCAACACAGCTGTGAAATACCCTGCATGGCAATGCAGAAGATGGAGAAATTAATACACACAAATTAATCGCACAAACAAACAATATTTCAAAACATTTGAACTGGTAATTTTAAATATCTTCTTCATCATATCAAAGACGATGAATATTGTCATATGGATAATGAATATAACTGGCTTGTTTGTGGTCTTCAATGAATATCGCCACTGAAGCCTACAGTACACATACCACATCTATTTGTCAGAGCCATCTATGTGCATAAGATTACCGTTCTTTTCATTGAAAATAAAAGAGAAAAAACAAAGAAAGTCAGCCTTCACTTTGTTTCAAAATAATTTTTACAAAATTTTTAGTGTCGATTTTTTTAAGAAAGATGTACTCTGATTATCTGAAAGACATTAACATATATTTAAAAATATAAAATGTCGAAATAGTCTTTTATTGTGAATCTATAGAATATGGTATTTTAGAAAACTTTCAAACTTTTATCAGGAAAAATACTCAGCTTTTACGTTGAAAAAATATATGTCACTCGGTACATATGCATTTAATAGATAAACAAGTACCAAAATATTGCATACTGGATGACAAGGCGCCCAGTATAAAAAGGTGTAAAAGTATAAAATTCTATCGGGATCACAGACTCGAAGAGATTGTTTGGGAGACGTGGTGCCCCCCCCCCCCCCCCCCCGGTTGTCCTTCGGGACATTCCGGATTTGTGTTTGTGTCCTGGACATTCTATTGATTTATACTTTGGTATCTGAATTTTTTATATGTTATCTTATACCACCCCAATGTAGTTGAACTATTGTTTAAAGTGGCGCTAAACAACTAACAGACAAACAAACGGAATTATACAATTAATGCCCTTGGTTTGGGTCGACATGAATATTTCCGTTATGTCATCCAGGGCTCTGCCCGAGTGTAAAATAATATGTCAGATATGGGCAAATATTCATGTTAACCAAAAACAAGGGCAATGATTGTTTTATCATACCGAATGGCAATAAAACTAAACTAACAAAATGAACAATTTCAGTTTTATTTATATTTCTTCAAATTGCAGAATATCACATAGATTAATATATTTCACTTGCAGAAAACTGTTGAAGTTAATGGTAACGTTGCAAATAGCATCACATTTGAATCAAATTATACATTGAATTAGTTAAAGCACAAAATAAACTGTAACAGTAGTTTTATTTTTATTTTTTATTCATGCAAAAACCAATGAATTATAATTCATAACGATTGTAACACATAGTGCCTTTGATACTCGACACAGTCGATATGTTTTGCCGTTCTTTGTATCTTTATTTTACTCTTAAACTTTTATCAAGGCTAATTTAGCAAATTTATTTGACGATTATCAATTCTGTCAAACCATTAAACTTTAAGTGTTGTTTCTCTCCGTTTCATTCTGTATCGAGCAACATAAAACATGTGTGTATGTGTGTGTTAGAGGATACACCTAATTACCTCATTGCTTACTAGAATATGAATAAAAGATCCGTACGAACATCCATTTCTAAACACGAGTGGACGAAAGGACGAATGTGAAAGTTTGACATAAAGAATGTTTTAGATCGTAAAATACGACTTTGACAAGTTAGAAGTAAAGATACATATTAAAGGGATAATAATGTTTCAGGTCATTTGAGTGTGGAAAAGTTCAACTAAATTTAATTCTTGTAAAGTTGACAAGTGTCTCATCTTCAGGCTATTTTGCAAATCCGACATCTTCAAATGAACGTAATGCATAATATTTTTTACCTATGCGATAAACTCATTTACCGGCATATTTGTCGGGCATATTTTATGGTCAGATATGTCGGAACGAAACGAATAGGTCTGTTTTAAAAATACATTAATTAAGTGATAAAACGAGATAGTCGGATAGATTTGATCCTAATTATACCATGACAGTCAAGTTGGGTATATATGTAATGTTTTTGTTGACAATTGTAGTTTAGAGTGTGTATTGTACGAATCTGACAGGTGCTATCGTGACACCCTTGGGCAATTTTTTTTAATTTACGTCATATTTTGTAGTAAGAATGACGAATCTTTGTTATATAAATATATTAAGTTTGGTATCAATTTGACTTATTGAAATTCTGAATGCAAATGTGTCGATCACAAGACATTGAAAAAGTACACGTCATTTAAAGGTCATGTCACTGTCATTTAAGGTCACAAATGTCAAATTAAGAAATAGATATAAGTAATACAGCATAAAATGCGTAACATGTAATATTTTGAATCAAATTAAGGATATATAAACATTGACTCAATGATTGAATTCACAGTGGTTCAATTCAAACAGATAGCAAAGCCAAAGTAGATGCGTTTTAAAGACAAATTCCGGAGAGTAATGTCCATAAATAAACTTTTCTATACTCTCTTGATGCGTATTCACTTGAATTGTCGTCGTATTTTGAAAGTCCTATTCCAACTAATTTGTTAATTAATCGTGGAAACATTAAATACATTGATCTATTTATAACTGGTAAGACGTTGCCGGTCACGTGATGACGCTCTACTGAGCGGGTTCGTTTCACTGTCCAGGACAACTCGGACGAGTGAAATACCAATCAAATGCTCTGGAACACTGTCCTGGGCAAGCAGCTTAATCACAAACTTACGTGAATCATGTAAATTTTAAATTTTGACATCTTTGAAATAAATACTTCCTGCCCTGGTACATTTGATTGCAACATGTGCTGAAACTGTGCCGGAATATCAAGCACACTCTTTATATCACTCGTACACCAGGGTAAATTTAAGAAATCCAGAGGTCCGTGTTTGTCCATTTTTTATCGGATTTGTATCTATGTCCTGGACATTCTATTGATTTACACTTTGGTATCTGATGTTTTTATATTTATATCCTACTGAATCCCCAAATTATTCCATTAATACATCGATTTTCTTTGAAATCTTTTTTTCATTTTCGTCGGTTAGGAGTCATTTTCTAACGAAACTTAAAAAAATTACAAAATAATATGTCCAGAAAATTACCATAACGTCCTCAGAATGTGACTTTAAGTGCGTTTATGTATTTTTCTGCATATTGTTGCAGACATCTCTATGTATACCCAAGTTTGTCACAGTACATATCAATCAAGGTACATGTTGCGCACTAGTGTCGCCATTTGACTGTGTTCATAGAACACGCACGTATTACTAAGATTCACAAAATAATAAGTCTGTATATAAAACATATATGAAATGAATTTTGCAACTTGAAACTATGTTTGACCAACTGAGGGTAAGCTGACTCACCCAATACTGAGTACACTTTTCATAAGTTGAAAATTTTGTCTGAATATTTTAAAAACGTAAGTTCATACGCACAAACGAGTTAAACAATGTCTGAAGTTAGACCTGATTGAAGTGAAATATAGCTATGGCAGGATTATACCTTTACTCAAACTCAAACAAGCAAATAGCAAGTTCTGAAGAAATTGTAGAATTCTAATAGTGCTGAATCTGATGCATATGCAAAAGTTATGTAAACCCTCGGGGACTGAAACAGTACACCACCAGCAGCAACCACCTAGTGGTGATAAATATTTATACCAAATACCAAAGTTAAAATGCTCAAGACGATCGTTTCTGTCAGTTAGACTCCATCAGTTGAAATCCATTTTTTATCCAAATAATTGATTCTTAAAATAACAAATGAAAATATGTCTGCCGCCAACATGGATAAGATGTAACATGTGAGAAAAGGTCATTGTACAGATGCTCTATGGACAGACATACAAATGTTAACCAGGAAATGCAGGATAGTAATGTGATTCAAAGATCTAAACGAAGACATGATAATAAATTTGTATATGTGCCTAAAATGAATATGGATGTATTAAAATCAGGAAAGGGGTTTTAAGAATTAACATTCATTTATATAATTCTTGCTGGAAATATTGCAGGAAAAATAAGGTAATTTGTTTGAAGGTCACATGTTAAATGATTTTGTTTTCTTATTTTTGTTCACATGGCAGTTCGGCAGTTAAATAGCTAAATCCATTCGTGTATTCAACGGTTAGATGTCGAAAAGTTCAATAGGGCTAGGAACATCTATTCAAACGTTACCTGTCGATATCTGTAGAATAATAAAAATAAACCATCAAAACACAAAAGATGATGTCATCAAATTTGTTCAAATAATTTCTAAGGCCTATGTACATTGTAAATGGCTGAACAGGATTTGGAATGACCTGGTACGGTATGGAAAGCCGGAACACCCACGTTTGGAAGGCATATGATCTAACCGAGGAATTCACTGCACTGTAAACTAGGATATTTTGCCTAACTGCTACAACTATCGGCGCTTTTTTATATCTTGAAATTCTGGACATATAAATAAACCAGGTAAAAGGAACTTGATTCCATTGTAGTTTACTTCTGTTGTTTAGCAACATCGTGTAAACCGTCTCTGTAAGATATAGCATTGCATCTGGCTAAATCATCAAAAATTTAAAAATGGTGGCAATATTTGAAATAGTACTTTTATGTGCATAAACCTACTCTTTCTTTTTTTACAGTGGTTACCCTTACACGGATTTCGGCTATACTTTTAGAGATTTTATTTGGCCTTGTATGATACCACTTTATCTTTAGAAAATACACAAACTTTTCAAATTGGACCTCAACTGATGAAGTCTAATTGACAGAAGCGATATCGTTTGAGCATTATAACTTTGGCATTATGTTTATAATATTTATAACCACTAGGTCGTTGCCACTACTACTGGACTGTTTGAGTCCTCGAGGGTATAAATAAACCTAGTACCTGGTATTTCGGTACCAGCTGTTCATCTTATACTTAAGTAATATTTGGAACTGTTAACACCATTTAAATTCGAAAATTTTCTAAAGCTAAGATAGTAATTTTTTTACAATGGTTACTCTTAGACGGATTTTGGCTATACTTTTAGAGATATTATTTTGCCTGTATGATACCAACTGATGAAGTCTAATTGACAGAAACGATATCGTCTTGAGCATTATAAATTTAGTATTATGTTTATAATACCTAAAGAAAAAAGGTTTGTTTAGTTTTTTGACTGTGGATTCACGGCGGAGGTGACCAGTCAACAGGGAATGATTAATTTTAATTTTGGTTATTTGTGTAATTAATTATCAATTGAAATAAATCACAGGCACAGGACAAATACTGCATTATCAGTCCAATCAATGATTATGAATATTGAATATTTTTATTTTTTTATTCAAATGTTTCAAATGAATAGGAATTTTCGAATTTTTGTTTCTATTTCATGATTAAGGATTTGTAAATTGCCTATCCAATTTATAATTTATTCATCTCTCTCCCCTCTCTCTCTCTGTCTCTCTCTCTCTCTCTCCCTTTGTATATATATATATATATATATATATATATATATATATATATATATATATATATATATATATATATATATATATATATATATATATATATATATATATAATATATATATATATATATATATCAGCCCGTGCACTCGACTCTTGATCGTGAGTTCGAGCCCAGCCGGCGGCAGGTTGGTTTCCTGTCCTTCGGACTGAGACAGTAAAAAACCGAGGTTCTGTGTCACAGTATGTGTCGGCACGTTAAAGAACCCATAATACTCATTGCCCGTAAGTGCAGAGCATAGGCTGAAATATGTCTCTTAATTGCTGGAACAGTATTAACTCAGGGTGTAATCATATAAAACCTCAGATACCAAAGCATAAATCAATAGAATGTCCAGGACATAGATACAAATCCGGTAAAAATGGACAAACACGGACCTCTGGAAACCAAGAGGTGGGATCAGGTGCCATGGAGGAGTAAGTATCCCCTGTCGACCGGTCACACCCGCCGTGAGTACACAGTCAAGTCCAATGAAACACGTGAGGAGTGTATCCTCGTCACAATTGGTACAGACGTCTCAACAACCGCCAACGAAAAGGCAACTCAATATTTCACTTAGTGAAACAGAGTAGTCGCAAACAAGATCATCATACCGACCGTAAAACTTGCGGAACGTTGCCATTAAACGCGGTTTTCGATATCCCTGTGTCAATAATTTGTCAGTGAGTAGTTTACCTCTGTATATGAAATCTTCATATGTTGTGCACGCCCTGGCATATCGGATCATTTGTGAAATAAAAACTCCATATGCGGGTGACTGAGGGATATTATTACATAAATGTGGAAAATTTACGATGGGAAAGCCGAAATCGTCGCGTTTATCGTATAGCTTCGTTGCTAATTTCCCGTCTGTGTTTATATTAAATAAAATGTCTAAGTATGAAACGTGTGTGCTGATTCTGTTGTATATTTAATTTCTAGTTCGCTGGGATATATCGCATTGGGCTAACAAACAACAGAACAGAGTTCAATGTGGTATGCAGATACAAATAGTAAAGTTGAATTAAATTGCAAGTGAATAATTGCCAACCTGGTTTTCCTTAAGTCATTTTAAAAAAATATATAGGAATTTAATAATTTGTATGCTTGTGTAAATCTCTGTTTTGTTATTTTATATATCAATGTAAGAAGTAAAAAAGGAAATATTTTGTTTTGAAAAAAAATCACAGTATGTGCCCCTTTAAGAGACACGTAACTAATAAGACAACTTTAAGTCAGTCACTTAGGTGGTTTTAATTGCGAGGTTCCACTGTAAGGTGGTTTTAATTGCTAGGTTCCACTGTAAGGTGGTTTTAATTGCGAGGTTCCACTGTATTATCACGTGAATCTATTATTGTGTTACAACTTGTATGGACTAGTACAAAACCTGTCTTTAAAACATATGTTCAGATTACAGTATAAATATTTCATGTTTATGGCATTGAAAGAAATCATGCAAAGTACCATTGCTTTATTGACAGAATTGCCAAGTCAGCACCTTAAGGTTTCTCGGTTCTGTTGTTCGTTATCCCTAAAATGATTACATCTTACAGTTTACACTGCTTCGGTAATTAAGAGATATTAGATAAAGCTAATGAAGTAATAATTAAACAATGAACCATGGCTAAGGGTTGATATGAAAGAACACAAGAACCTTTTCTCATTACGGATAGCATATAATTATAACCCATTTTGTATATCACATATTGACATCTTTGACCACATCTCTTGCTTGAGTTATATGTCAATGAACTCCTGTCCTAAATATACGACATCACCTTTTTTTTACTTTTGACGAGATTATATATGCCATATCGAAAATTTTCTGGGTTTGTTAAAACCTGCTTTCGTAACTTTGAATTCGTTTTTAAGATTTCGACTCAATATTGTACTAAGACACACCCAACATTTTTTCAGTTTTATGGAAGCGTTCAGTTTTAATGATAGAAGAGAAAACATCGGTCCTCGGGA
Source organism: Atrina japonica (assembly GCA_030159075.1). Taxonomy (NCBI): domain Eukaryota; kingdom Metazoa; phylum Mollusca; class Bivalvia; order Pterioida; family Pinnidae; genus Atrina; species Atrina japonica. Next base: position 26,277 of record BROG01001454.1, on the reverse strand, counting down.
TGTAAAATGTCAAATGTTTCAAGTAATCAGCTTACGTGTAAACACGACCTGACAGGAAGTGAGTGTCGTTATGGTTTTAAGAACGCTGCTCTTATCATCCGGGGTCGGGGGCTCCGTTAACGAGTTGTTAGAGCATCGTGCTTTAAACCATGATGTATCTCACATCTGGTCAGTGTAGGTTCGAGTCCCGTGGGTACCTAAGTTGAATTTGTGACAAAGTTTGCCAATTTACGTGCGAAAGGTCGGTGGTCCCTTCCCGGGTGAATTATAACCGGGTTCTCTCCTACACCAATAAAAAATGATCGCCACCATATAACTGAGGCATAGTTGAGCGTGGCGTTAAACACTATTAAAATCTTCTATAAATCCATTGGTTTAAATGAGAATTATGGCTTTTATTTTATAAATTTGAGTCATATAGGAAATAATTCATGGGTTCACAAAGTTCTTTGAAGTGTATTGTATTTCTCAAGATAACTGACATCATTTGAATCTACCAAAAGATGACATCAAGTTTGTTCCAAAGAGATATGTAATTAACAGATTGCATTAGTTCCATCACTTTTTCTACGATAACTATTTGAGTTTTGCTAATGCAACGCATTACTTTTGAGGAGTCATTATTTTCTGACAATTTAGAAACGTTGCTAGTTTCCTTTTCCATTTCTTCAAATCTTCTCTTAATTATCTACTTCTTTAAGAACTACGCATTCCTTCAAATATTCTCAAAATTTATCTATCCCTTTATATTACATGTTTTGATATGTTGGTGCGACATATTTTCCTTCAACCTTATGGATTCCTCAGTTAGCAATAGTATGACAAACTTTATTCAGATTTGTTGGTAAATTTATTATATGAGAAAGTTTTGATGTTGTGTGGGAAAATATTTTAAAGTTAACGGTTCTACCAAACATTCTACCGTATAGACTGAAAAAAAAAATTAATTGGAGTGTAAAACGCTGAAGACCAAATGATATCTCAGTGTTCTGAATATGTGACATTTACAACCAGGAACTCTCCATGTAAGGCTAGTTCTGTAAATGAAAACAGAGTCAACACTATCAGTAACGTTTTCAAGATTTTATTGACACAAGACAAAAAAGCAGAAAGGTTTGCGGAATATACAATTTGCTCTACAACATGTGTGTATATTAACTCATCAATCCCTGAAAAACAATGGACTCTTCTGTAAATCAATGACTAAGACGAGTCCAAATGTGTTTTAAGAGTGAATGAGTTAAATATCTTGATTATATATAATGATTATAACTTAACACAATATAATTATAATAACTAAACACAATGTATTGTATACTATCTTTCACGGTGCTATTTCAGGAAATGCTACTCCTAGAAATGCTAGTATAACGCAAATGCAAGCGTTATTGTTGTGTAGTTTAACAATATATATGTCACGTGCCCTAACGTTAATAGGGATTAAATGTATTTTCCATTCATTTCATTGAAAATTTGTACGCTTGGAGTCTGATCACACTGTAATTCGGCCGAGCTAATCTGACCGAAAATACACAAACTTGTAGAGTATATTTAGTACTTCATTCCTGTAAAGTTTTCTCATAATTCCTTCAGCACTGTTTTGCATCTTAAATAATTCACAAAACAATCTATGATTTGATATTAGCAATATTCTCTCACAAAAGCCTTTCTTTACCTAAATACAGGTAAAACAAATAAATGAATATTACAGAGAAATAGAGAAATACAAAAATAAATGAAAATGACGAGGCCTCGAATTGCATTAAACGTTTAATTTCAAATTTCTACGAAATAGCCTTAATTATACATCTATGTAGATCACTCAGATAGTTTTTTTTCAATCTATGCAGCATAGGAGAAGAAAATTTTCAAAGAGGTTCGGGTGAGCTAAAATCAGTTAATACATATTTCTTAACCTAAGTAATTCCACTTTAAAGAATGAAAGCAAAGAGAAATTATTGATTCGGAAATAAAAACGGGCTAAATCGAAAATAAAAATGAAAGGGACCATAGTATTCTTCTAAAAATCATACATTCTGGAGTATACTTTAGGCAGGTTTTGGTTGTTATTATAAGTCATTGGGTAATAAAGATGTCATGAAATGGGTGTTTTATATTGATCCTGTAATGTCTCCTCCTAGAGACATATTTGTCCTGGATCAGCTGTGTTGGCTCTCGGCTATGCCTCGACCAAATACAGATAATCTCGACCCAATTTCATTGTAATTAAAATAATACCATATCAATACGAAAACAAACACTGAATAACACTACAATATCGAAAATTAGACACTCGAAATGAAATTACACACAAACACGTGTGTGTGTGTAAAGTATAGCACAAGAAGAAATATTTTTACTAAGAAGGGTGGATGGCACCATCAGCACTAAAGCAATATGAGCAGCGAAAATAATACAAATCAGGCAAAATACAATAATTTACCTCATGTATATCAGAAAGAGATAACTTGGTTGGTAAAGAAAAATTGATGCATATTAATAGAATGTAGTTGCCAAACATAACCACCATAATACAAAAAACAGTCAAGCACTCAAAATTCACAAATTTTCGGCCACTTGACCTATATAAAGTGAAAGATGATAATATGTATATCATTTACTTAGTGTGAAGTCTGCACAATACAACGCTTCAGTGAAAAAATACTTCCCTTTGGAGGACATAAAACTTGGAATCACGTTGTAATAGTTCGAATCCGTCGTAACTCTTACAAGCGTAAATTTTATAAATACCTTTGCATTGAAGAAGAATTCCCACGTAAATGCTTGTATTTGTATTATATTGATAAATAAAAAAAATATAATTATGTAATTAGGTACTGTTGTATTAGGCGTTTTCCCCGACTGCTTTGGCTTAAATATATTAATACATAAATGACAAAGGTTTCCGTGTGTTTGAACTAGAAATCATTTAATTACTTCGAGTAAATCGCAAAAAGTGTATATCAGTGCATTAAGGATTTAAATGGGGCCTCTGTGAACGAGTGGCTAGATCATTGCACTTTAAACCATGAAGTCTCTCAACTCCAGTCAGTGCTGGTTCGAACCCCGCTGGAACCTAAACTGATTTTGTGAGAAAGTTTGCTAAATTTACATGCGGGAGGCCTATGGTCTCTTTCCAGGGTACAGTGTAACCGGCTTCTCTCGCCCGCCATTAAAAATTGGCAAGCACAATATAATCGAGCAACTGTGCGAGTGCGGAGTGCAATACTAATCAAAATCAAATTAAATTAAATGTTAACAGGTTTAAATCTCAACTGAATGGTGTCGAGTGTTAACTGTAATCTTAAAATTCCAATCCATTTGTTGGTAGATTCTTTCATATGAAAAAAACCAATATATATTTCACAAAACATGTTTATGAGCAAGATATATTAGTACAACACTATACTACCTCCTGTCAAGGTCATTCATGAGTACATTTAAGTCCAATCTATGGTAAATATATTTCAAAGTAACACGCCAAATTTGCTTAACATTTCAGAAGAGAATCTTTAAGGTAGCTAACGGAATCAAAAAGTAACCAAATTTACTTATAGATCTTGTTTTAGAAAATAGTTGTGTAAGTTGATTTTAGAAGTCTGAAAGCCACACCAAATTTGCTTAAAATTTGAGGAAAAAGATGTTAAATGGAAACCAAAATTATCCAAGGAGACAAACTAACAAACAGACCAAACAATATACTTCCTTTGATCTTCAACCTAAAGACAAAAATCAAATGTCCCAACCAACAAGTTGACTGACCAAATGGAAATTACCATCCAAAAATATTTTCATATTAAAGTGATATGAGCTGTCGTAGGTGAAAATTTTTACATGCCAATTTTATGTGATATTCTATCTGATATATATTCCAAAAAGACCATCTGGTGGTTAGAATAACAAATGTATGTGTAAAATTGCAACAATCTTGCCAAACGTATCCCTTAATATCAGTTATTTTCTGTCCGTAATACTTTGAGCATTGGAAATTACCTTTCGGGGTATTTTCCTACAAAGATTACCGCTTGACCAATAAACACGAGCTATTTTCAGTTAATATACATTCTATTCTTATTACCCTTTGCGTTTTTTTTTTCTGTACATCATCATTTTATACCTAAATTAGGCAAAGTTGGTATTTTTCGTCGTTTCAAAACATTCGTTTTTGAAATTTTCCACGTGCCGGGTATATGGGGTGATCTCGACCCATTTTTAACTTGTTCCATCGCATTCTCAGCTTTATCATTCTTGACACATATGTCATATGATAATGTACTGCCAAACATAATCCGGGCGCGTAAAGGACCGAGATCCCCTGACCGAATTACGAAGTACATTTGATATGGCGAAAATGTTTATCTGAAAGGTCATTGCCTACGGAAATACAGCTGGAATTTTTGAGGTACGGGAAAACTGATATTCTAATACAACAAATAACTTCGAAAAGAAGATCTTTTACAACGTTTTACGAGTTTGGTAATGTATTTGAACACACATTTTATCATATTTTCGACAATATGTAATGGGACAAAAATAATCATTGTGACAGCTTATATCGCTTTAAGAAAATGAAAATATTTTGTAACTTTATAAATATTTTGCACACAATTCCCAAACCCTTAGTAGCATGTGCTGTAAAATATCATACAATAAGTGTACAAGATGTCTTGGATTATGCGGACTCCCGTCAAACAAAATGTGTTTAAGGCAGACCATACACTCTTTTATTAATTTTCAAATAGGAAAAAGGATGAATACAAAAAACGGGAAATTGATAAACAGTTAAACCGGAAAATAGACAACAAATAAACACACTGGCAAATAGAAAAAAAACCGGTATATAGACAGACTGACAGAAAAAAAACAGACAAATAAACAAGGTGGTAAATAGAAAAAAAGACAAACCGGTATATAGACAAATTGACAGAAAAGAAACAGACAAATAGACAAACTGGCATATAGAAAGAAGACAAAACGGTAAATAGACAATTTGACAAAAAATAGACATACTAATAAACAAATATACGTATAGAAAAGAAAAGAAATAGACATAGACAGAGAGAAACAGACAAAGAAATTAACAGGCAAATTGACAAGCAACTCGAGAAACTGGCGAATAAACAAACATAATCAAACAAACAGACAAACAAAGTGATAAATGCACAGTCAAATAGACAAACTGACAAATGGACAAAAGAGAAACAACAAAGAGAGAAACAAAGAAGAGGCCATATGGGCCTTAACGGTCACCTGAGAAAATTTTCGAGTAAAGTTCGATTACAATTAGTCCACTGGTTCTTGAGAAGAGGTAAAAATGTCTAAAATTTGCCAAAAAAACTTATACATTCTGTTTACTTAGGTGTCCGTGGCCTTGACCCTATGACCTTGAATTTTTGTCAAAATAATCCTCAGCTAATTCCAAACAACTTTCTCATATATCTTTACAAAAAGTAATCAGTTTTAAGTTATTAAGCCATTTGTGTACAACTGTACCCTATGTTATTCAAGTACCCCTAGTGGACAGATTTCCTTTTTATTCACGAACATTGTAGATACCGACTGTATAACCATATAAAATTTGAAAGTCATATGATCATTGGTTCATGAGAAGAAAATTTTAAAAAGATGTACCAAGTTCTTTACCTTTCGGCCCTTTTTGGAGCCGCTATGGAGTATAGCCCCTGTTCATTCGCAATCTTTAAGCGGTATCACATGGGGATGATACGTGCCTATGTTTGGTTACAAATGGCCTACTGGTTCTCGAGAAGAAGTAAAAATAGTTTCAAATTTAACAATAAAAGGGGAAATAACTCCCATAAGGTGCGACCTGACAATATTGGACCTCGTGAATTTTTGTAGATCTTTGCGTGCTGAACACTTTTGCTTCTTTCACTTTCTCCCCATCTATTATACTTTTCAAAATAATGTCAAAAACATCCAAAAACCTGATATATTAACAAAAGGGGGAAATAACTCACGTAAGGGTCGACCCTAAATATTCCATCAAAATAAAATGTTTTTTGCAAACCGCTTATTTTAAGGTAACGGTTTTTCGCTAGCTTTAGTAATTTTTTAGATACATGTAATAACTTTAAAATATCGGCTGACTCATTCGTTTTGTATTCAGCCATGGCAGGCATGTTCGGTCCTAGCCCCTTGTTATCTGCAAACTTTATGCAGCTTTACATGGTTATACTTCCTGTCAAGTTTGGTTCAAATTGGTTCAATGATTCTGGAGAAGAAATCTAAAATATCTAAAATTTTACAATAAGAACTTACATTTTCCATTTTCTTAAGTGCCTGTGACCTTGACCTTTGACCCCATGGCCATGAAAATTTTGTCAAAATGATCCTTAGATAATTCCTAACAGCTTTTTTTTTTTTATATATCTTTGTATACAAAAAGTCAATCAGTTTTGAGTTACTAAGCAATTTGTAATACAATTGAACCCTGCTTTACTAATGTGCCCCCTTGTGGCTTATTTATAGACAGATTTCATTTTCGTTGCCAAACTTTGTACATATTAACTTAACAATCATGCATACACAATTTGAAAGTCATCTGATTGTTGGTTCATAATAGAAAGATTTTTAAAGATAACCAAGTTTTGGACCTTTTTGGTCTCTTTTCAGGCCCCTATGGGTCCTGTACCCTTTACATTCGCAAACTTTATGCGGCTTCACATGGGGATGCTATATACCAAGTTTGTTTAAAATTGGCCTACTGGTTCTTGAAAAGAAGTCGAAAATGTAAAAAGTTTAAGCACGACGCACACCGGACAAAAAGCGGTCGCAATAGGTCATCATGAGCTTTCAATTCAGGTGATCTAATAAAAAGACAAACCGACAACCCCAAAACACTATCATCGTTGACAGCACCTCATATTTAAAATAAAATGCTATACAACTCTGGGATAATACTATACAAGTTATACTTATATATTTATTCTTGAATAGATAACAGATATATGTAAAACGTTTAAGCACGGCGCACTCCGGACAAAAACCGGTCGCAATAGGTCATCATGAGCTTTCAGCTCGGGTGATCTAATAAAAAGACAAACCGACAACCCCAAAATACTATCATCGTTGACAGCACCTTATATTTAAAACAAAATGCTATACAACTCTGGGATAATACTATACAAGTTATACTTATATATTTATTCTTGAATAGATAACAGATATATATATATATTATATATATATATATATATAATATATATATATATATATATATATATATATATATATATATATAATATATATATTATATATATATATATATATATATATATAATATATATATATATACAGCACAATCATATTATAAACAAGCATTAGTTTTTTTTTGTTTTTTTTTTATATATATTCACGTTTTTAACTACTTAGTGTGATATACAATAACAAAAACAGATACAAAGGCGTAAAAATTCTTAAATTCCTGTATATATTGTGAAAATTGCCTGAGAAACCCAGGCTTGGCACTTTTTCATTTTTTATTAACTTAGCCTTGCTGTTTGTATATGAATACCACACTGAACCGAACAAGTAGTAAAAGTGGAAGAAAATCGAAATAATTTTGGGTAATGCACCTTTAAAGGAAGGCTAGCCAAAATTAACACATCAATTGTGTATCTATCAAGATTAATGTTTGATTGAAGATAAGGTATGGTAGATATAACAACGTACGTATATTACTATTTGCTAGCTTTTAGTAAATAGTTCTAGTTTCAGGCAAAATGTATTTGATTATGACTGAAAATTGAATATTAAGTAAATATTTGATTTATTTTCTCATTATAAACATCATTTTCACAAGTGAAGTTATTTTAATACCAATTCTTATTATCAAATGATTAGTGAGAAATGTACGTTTTTATTTTCAGTGATTTTTTGCACCTTCTTTTTATTTAATAATAACATCTTTTTAATAAAATAATGGTAATAATAATAATCAAATGGCTTTCTTTTATGAATATTATTGTTGCTATTAAACGTTTTATTAATATTTTTGTCGATATGTGAGTATTAGCTGCAATATCGCATCCTAAATACATTGTATATTATCACGTACCCAAATCACTTATAAGATTTTGCTGTTCTTTGACCTTATCTATAGCAGCGACATCTAGGATTATTAATAATAGATATTACTGACCAATTATCCTCACTTCCGATTCTCAATTCAAATATTAATCTTGTCAATAACTTACAATTGCCTAGGTTTGTTACCAAAATCATCGTTTTAAAGGAATGCATGCAAATCAAATGCAAAGTAAGTAGGCGTTTGGAATAAAATCTCCTTTCTCTCATTATTTTCTGGGGTCAATATTATTTCATATTATAAAAAGAAATGTACTTTACAAAAACAATTTACAAAGGTTGACATTATTACTGAATAACTATTAGCATTTCTCAAGATAATTTACATCATTTGAATCTACCAAAGGATGACATCAAGTCTGTTCCATAGTGAACTTACCACATTGCGGTAGTCTCTCATCACTTTTTTGATGATTACAATTTGATATTGAACGTTTTGCTAATCCAACGCATTACTCTTGAGGGGCCACTATTATCTGGTAATTTAGAAGCATCGCTAATTTCTTTTGTCATTTCCCCCTTAATTTTGTTCAAATCTTCTTTAAAATCATCAACCCCTTTATGAATCACCGCCTTTTTACGCATTCCTTTAAGCATTTCTATCCTTACGTCAAAACCTGGCCTTTTCTCCATTTCCTCTGTTTGTATCATCAGATCAATATGTTCAGGCATTGACATGGGGTCAGGGACAAGTGCAATCTTCTTTAATGTTTGCTTGCATTCATTAACTTCTGCCATCATACTCTCAATTTCAAGAAATTGAGAAGCTAGTTCGTCCGCCAATTGTATTATCAGTTTTTCGTGTGTCAGTTTTTTCCCTGTTGCTTCTTCATATTTCTGTAGTTTTTCCTGATATTTTTTGGTGATTTTCTCAGGTTGGTACTCGATTATATATTTCGCATTTTTATGCTCAGTCCAGTGACATTTATTTGGACAAACACTGCATTGACCATTCTGGTCCATGACGGCACAACGTGACTTTTCATCATCATCAGGAATTCTACAAACTCTATGGCATGTCTGGTTGCATTTCAAGCAATTAGTCACGTGTTTTCCGGGTTCTAACTCTATCTTTATTTGACGTGTTTCCTCCACTGTATATTCGAAGTCTTTGTTGCTTTCTATATCGGTTTTATGTCCTTGTAAGACAACAATTTCATTCCTTAACTCATTCAACTTATGTAATCCTGCATTGACCTGAGGCTCTAAATTGTCAATAACTGATTGTAAATATTCTCTCTGTTCGAGAACTTCCTTTGTCAGGTTCAAGCTTTTTGTCTCAAATGTTTTGATATGTTCAAATAAAGATTTGAAACTTTTATGGCCCATGTCCCAAAATATTGGCGAGAGACTGTTAGGTGGCAGATTTTCATTTTGAACGAATAGTCCAGAATTGTTAAATGGGAACCACTCACCGAAAGGAAGTCCAGACTCCTTTAATGCGGACAGTACAGGAGGCACGTCTCCGTCTGCAAATGTGATAAGAGTGCATATGTTTGAGGAAATATCGTTTCCAAACAATGACATGATGGAGTGGAGTATGTACTTTTGGGTAACGGTTAAATGAGCATCAGGCGCCTTAGCCAAGAAACATACCGTGTCGATGAATGCTACTCCCTTATGTCCACCAGCTGAAAATAACTCCTTGATTTGTTTGATAATGGCGGTATCTCTTTGTATTCCTCGTGTGTCTCCAAATCCAGGAGTGTCAATTATGTTGATTTTAAAATCATATCGGCCATCTTTAAGTGGATGGATTGTGTAGGATGTTATCCATTCGGTTTGTGATAACGCCTGAATGAAAATGATATGAAAACCATTTTAAGGACATCAGTACGGAGTTCAAAGTCATAGTTCTTGGTTTCTTTCCTAAGTTTGTGTATGTGAAAACCGATGTTTGTATTTAGAAATTTTAAAATTTGTGGTAACTACAATGACTTTAATAAAATATTATTCAATTGACAGGAAGAGAATTAATTTTGAAACACGAGTTTTTTTCGAACTAAAAACTTGTTATTACATCTATGCCTGATGAGGCGTTTGTAATGGGAAACACGTGTCGCAGTGTAAGTACATATATATATATATATATATATATATATATATATATATATATATATATATAATATATATATATATATATATATATATATATATATATATATATATATAACACGTACTTGGTTCGATTGTCTGTCTTCTTCCTGTTCCAGTGTCACTAATTTGAACCGGAAAGGATCATCAAAACTAACACCCATAAGATAGTTCACGAGTGCATCAACCAATGTGCTTTTTCCACTTCCGGTCGCACCAATTAACATGATAGTCTTTTCTTTTGTGTTGTGTCTGTCTTCGTCTCCTATCAAATAAATTAAATTGCTAGGAGTTTAAGAAAATAGATCAATATTTTATGTTATTGTTTTGACGTCAGAATTACCTTAAAATATGCCGGCAAAAATCAAGAATACAGTAACGTAAATTTATGAATTTTATTAACAATAACAAAAATAAAAACTTAATCTGTATGATAGTTTACAGTAATTAAAAATCACAACTCACAGTTCAATTCCAGTTCAGAGATTCACACGAATACACAATAAATTCCAGTCCGAATGTAATATTAAAATAATCCACTTGAATACACAATAAAGTACAATTTGTATGTAATAGTGATGTATCTGACATAAATCCCAATATAAAAATATGGTCTGCTCTCCTATAACTTGGTCTCAAAAATAGTCTCAGTTGTTCTAAACTCGTTCTAAACGTGTTCTGAACTTGTTCTGCCTGAAGCCTGATCATCTCTCTATATAAACTGTAAAACAGCTCTTAAATCACTAGATAGAAACAATCAAGAAATGGTCTTTCTACAAGATTCAGGAAAATCCCAATGGCTAAATATAGTAACATGATGACAGAGTTACAATGTCCTTGAACAAACACACAAACAACTGATTTTCCAGAAAGGTCCAGATGCACTAAGTTCAACAAGTTCAAATAATTGTAAACTCAAAACACCCATTTACCCTCATAACATTAACTGTGTCATTTATTTATGCTGTTCTCTCGCTTTAGCTATGTAATCAGAAAAAAACTAATTAAACCAAGAGATAGGCCTACCTTAACACAGAATTTTTTAAATATTTTATTTGTCAATCTCACCTGGCAGGTGAGATATTTACCTGTAAAGGTAAATAAAATTCTGCAGGAAAATTTAAAATCCTGTGGGAAAAAAATCCTGCAGGTAATTGACAAAATCTACAGGATAATTATGGTTCTTAGGGACTATTTCTCTCCTATAGGAAAATAAAATCCTCAGGGATTAAATGAATCCTAAGGGTAAAAAATAATTTCATTGTTAAATAAAAATCCTAAGGGTAAATAAAATTCCTAAGGGTGAATAAATATCCTAAGGGTAAATCTAATTTTTCTGCAGGAAAGTAATAGGATTACAAAAATATCCCTTAGGATATTTATATTCCCTAAGAAGAAAAGAAATCCCTTAGAATAAATGAAATAGAATATCATATCTACAAATATGTCTATTCTGTATTCATTACAAATTATTCATAAAGATTTTTATTTATATGCCAGTTAAACATGAGATTTTCACACAAACTTTCATAAGAATGATTCAGTATGAAAATTCCCCATGCTAACCCCTAAGATCAGTCCTGAAAGTAAAAAGAAAAGCAAAAAAAAAAAAAAAAAAAAAAAAAAAAAACACACACACACACACAAACTGAAGTTCAGGTCTTTTTATAGATTTGAAGATTGACTTTAATTACAAACACTGATTGACGTGTATATTACAGTGTACAATGTATATATTCACCACTATTTTCAATTAATAAAAGCTCTGTCATACATTTTAAATTTCATTTCATACTGCAAGTCTGTTGACACACACAAACGCATATCATGTGCCTATACAACAACCATGTACACTGTATATTCCTTGAAGTGAAACATAGACTCATCAAAAGAAAGGCTATCAGCCTCCTGCTGTGAAAAAGTAGTGGACATGTATAGGACCTACAGCAGCAGATATATCTGTAGATTGTATTGTATTAGAACTAAAAATATTAATATAATTTAGAATTTATATTTACTTCTCTTTTAATCTCAAAATGTTTGTTTTTTATATATGAATATTAAATGTATGTTTTAGTATGAATGTTGTATGAAAGTCTCTCTCTCTCTCTCTCTCTCTCTCTCTCTCTCTCTCTCTCTCTCTCTCTCTCTCTCTCTCTCTCTCTCTCTCTCCTTAATTCTATCATACCCCTTCTTTTTTCTTCTTCTACTTTTTGTTCTTAAATAGTACAGTCGAACAAAACATGATGAATTTAATGTTTTCTCAATATATTTTTCCAATATTTTCTGATAGTATATAAAGCACAATGATGTACAGTTGGGATACCAGAACAACACAACTTTGGCTTCAGTTAGACTTAATATGTCTGGTTATCAAATAAATAAAAATATCCTTTTTGAATCTATGATAATATGCAATAAATAGCATAACTGTATTATTTCTGATTGTCAAAGTAACTGTTCAGGGTTGACACACTAGCCAAACTAGGTCGACTTGCTAATTTCCATAACACCGCACTTCCCTATTTGAAATGTGATATAATACTGAATTTATTCTTATTTTGCTCTTAAAATCAAAACTCGTTTGAATCTTTGATAAAATGTAGCCTAAGCAATTGCGTAACTGTTCGTGTGCCATTTATGGTAGATGTCATGTTCAAAGTAAAGGTATTTATCATGGTCAACAGACTAGTCTGATCATGAATCTGATGCCTTTTTATTACCCCCGTCCCCACACACTCCTCCAATCCATAGAGAGGAATCCGATTGATACATATTGTACATGTATATTGTTTCAAAAAATGATTAGGTATGAAATTTCCCTATGATCAATTCTGAAAGAAAAAACAAACAAAACAAAAATAGAAATTCAGGTCTTTTTATAAATCTGAAGATCAACTTTTATTCCAAACACTGATTGATTCTATATTACAGTGTATAAGTATCTAACCACGAATTTTGAGCCCCTGTAACTGTATCATTTTATACTGTAAATCTGTTGAAACACACACACACACACACACATACACACACACACACATACACACATCATGTGATTTTACAACAACAATAAACACTGTATATTCCTTGAAGTGAGACATTCATCAAAGACCTACACAAAGGCTATCAGCCTCCTGCTGTGAAAAAGTAGTGCACATGTATAGGACCTCCCTCTCTCTCTCTCTCTCTCTCTCTCTCTCTCCTCTCTCTCTCTCTCTCTCTCTCTCTCTCTCTCTCTCTCTCATCTCTCTCTCTCTCTCTCTCTCTCTCTCTCTCTCTCTCTCTCTCTCTCTCTCTCTCTCTCTCTCTCTCTCTCTCTCTCTATTTTTGATTTTGCAATTTAATTTTATCATAAATTTAATTGAGATTGTATCTAATGACAAATATTTTTCTTTTGTCGATTTAATTTCCATTATATCCAAGTAGAAACGCTTATTACATCCCCCCTTCGGAAAAAATGTTTTATGACAGCTTTAGTATTCGGTGATTGCATACAAAATAAACAAAATGGTACTTCTACATTGGCCGATTAAATAATTGTTGAAACAATTGTCTGTTTGAACAAATATGTATGTTGATCTGGCTTGATTAGAACCACTCACATCGTCTGCAGCTTGAAAGCAAATGATTATCATTTTATCTCAAGCGGTTACTTGATTGTGAGTCCCTGTTTACGTCTTATTGTAATGTTTTCTTGACTTTGCAATTGTTTAGATATTGTTTTATTATTATTATTATTATTATTAACTTTATTCATTGATATAAATTTCATTTTCAAATGCGCGTAAGTGGACAACACACATAAGTCCGTACCACATCACGATTAAAAAAGATAAATAAATAAAAAAAACTGTGTTTTGACATTTCCGTGTTGACAATTTGACATACCAGAAACCGGTCACCAGATTTACTAAACACTCATTGGCGGATCTAGAGCGGGGTAATTGGGGCCAAAAACCTCTTTTAAAGATCGGCTAATATTGAACTAACAGAAGATGGGTATTTCCCTATCCAACGGCCCTTTTCAGGGCCACACAACTCATTAGAAAAGTAATCTAAACTGTATTGAGATATGCTACATATACTAAGTACTTTATTAAACGCTCCCTCTCATAAACCCTATATCTTTGTTTACATTGCACATTCAGTTTAAGGTTTCTATTCGTTAGATATAAGAGGTCCTGAAAAGGACCGTTGTTTTTTTTATATCTGCCTTGATTCATGAACAGAATCTCTTGTTAAACGGCACACATTCCACGTCCATCTCCTTACGTTTTCTCTCTTCTCTACCAAACCACAAAACAGAATTGAGACGTACAATTCGTCTCAGTTGAACATCTTCTTTTCCCTGACCAAAGTTCATATTAATCTTTCGTAAATTGTCTTTGGTATCACGAAAAATCTTATTGGTATCATATACCGGCACAGGTTCATTTTTTTTTTGTTCCATAGCATACTCCATGTTTGATATTTTTAAAATCACTCTTAGACTGATTTTTCCTAGGCATCTATCACTCTTTGCTTTTTCATTGGTGGGACCACGTTGCCAACGATGCATAGACCAATCATCAAAGAGGTCAAAGTTAACGAGATGGAATACGTTGCGTGTGCTATACTGGTCATATATAAAAAGTTGTGCGTGTCTATTTTGACTGCACTTCTATTCAGAAAACACACATTAAAGACCACCAACATGCTGGTAGTGATTGACACTGAGCTATTTTGGGCTATCAAGCCGTGTTATATCCTTACCAAACTGAAGACGGCATCCCAAGAGTGGGAGAATTTTGAGCGGCAGAAGACCACGGCCAAAAGAACAGAGTCCAGAAGACCGAAGAAAGTCTGTCTTTAAGGGACAGGGTTTTCAACCCTAATCCGACGGCCCTTTTACTCGAAAAGAAACCTTAACTCAAAGTATGCAGTTTTTGTATGTGTTGCGTTATACTGTAGTGGTAAGTCTAACCTATAGTTAGTGAATGTGAACATTCACTTGCTGTTTTACTTGATCGATAAATATTTTATTAGATAAAAATTCAAAACTAGTAAATTCTAAAAATGTAGCTTTAAAAAACTAGAAAATAAGTTCAGTTAGACCTCTGAGAGCTCATTTGGCATCCAAAGAAGAGTCAACATCCTGAGAAAAATTCCTTTGGTGACTGTTTCATTTTTTTTATTTTATATACAGAAGTACAAAAAGGAATATAAAATAAGACAGATACATTTTTCACTGTCTAAACTTTGATACTTGTAAGTGAACAACATTGTTACTTTGTCACTTTGTCACTTTGAGATTTCATAACTTAGGACGTTGCACACGTTGCAAACTTTGAAACATGAGAACGATACACATTTGATCACTTTTGCAAACTTTGACAACGATACACACTTGATCACTTTGCAAACTTTGAGACAATACACATTTGATCACTTTGCAAACTTTGAGAACGTTACACACTTTCATGTTCAATGTATCTCTCTCCTCCCGTGCGATTTTTCAGTCTCTGAAAACTAGATATCCCATGATTTCATAGCCAAGATGGTTACCCTTCCTATACTTCCCACCCACCCTCTCTGGTTAAGTGTATACAGTCCATATAAAGCAATGTCCCCTTTTGTTCTATCCCTATAGTCTATACAGAGTAATCTCCCTTTCGTCCTACTCATAAACCTATACAGTTAATACAGAGTGATGTTTTACCTATAGAGTCTATGCACAGTGATCTCCCTTTTGTTTCACCTATACAGTCTTTACACAGTGATCTCCCCTTTGTTCCACCCATACAGTCTATACAGAGTAATCGCCCTTTCGTCCTACTCATAAAGACTATACAGAGTGATCTCCCTTTTGTCCCATCTATACAGTCTATACAGAGTGATCTCCCTATTTGTCCCATCCCTACAGTCTATACAAAGTGATCTCCCTAAGTCTATACACAGTGATCTCCCTTTGTATATACCCATAAACTCTATGAGTCTTAGTACAAGGATAAAATGTTCAAGCTTGACTCACGGTTACGAGCTCGTCCTACCGCTTCTCGTGCTTGCGCACTTGATACGGGATCATTAACACTTGCCGACTGTCGCGACACCTACTGCTGAATTCACTCCAACCTAGAAAAACCCAAAGTTTCGGTTCTAAAAATAGATTCACTCTCAGGCCAACACTGGAAAAAACCAAACTTTTATCTTTAGCCGTTGACCTCTCGTGAACTCATGTGACCTCTCGTGACCCCGACCTCTTATAACGAAGTCTCTCATTGGCTTGTTATCCAAGATGGCCGCCCCAGAACCTTCTACTACCGGTCATTACCACGCCTCCAAGCTCAACGATCAACACACTTCTTTTATGAACTCACTTCCAGTATGACGCACTTCCGTTTATGACGTTCACAGCTTTATAGCACAATTTTTGAAGTCAGGATTCTGATAACGTCATCAACAGCGACACTGGTGGCAAAATTCAAAACCGTATAACTACTACGGTACTTCCAAATCGTTTATCTTACTAAAAAAAAACAAGCTGATGAGAGTGCTGATATGCACAAACTTGAGTAACAGTACAAACAAGCTACATCGATAGATAGTGACTTATGTAGTTCTGTAGTTATGTAGTTAGTTATATAGTTTCAAATCGATAACAACTTTGAATTCAAGAGTCCCCATTAAGTGTCTTGAAGCCGTATGTGTAAGAGAGAGAGAGAGAGAGAGAGAGAGAGAGAGAGAGAGAGAGAGAGAGAGAGAGAGAGAGAGAGAGAGAGAGAGAGAGAGAGAGAGAGAGAGAGAGAGAGAGAGAGAGAGAGAGAGAGAGAGAGAGAGAGAGAGAGTGTGTGTGTGTGTGTAAATGTTGTCAGTTTTCGGTAATTTATCAAACAGTTGATTGTGATATACATGTTTATTATGAATTACTGATTTAAGTAAAATTAAAGCAGATACTTGAAATCGGGGTGTACAGCATTTTCCCTAAAGGTTGACCTAAGTAATTAATGATCGATTTCTTTAAATAGGGCCTACAATGTAAATGATAATAAAATCAGTCACCATTATTAAACTCTCTCTCTCTCTCTCTCTCTCTCTCTCTCTCTCTCTCTCTCTCTCTCTCTCTCTCTCGATACAGTGATACAGTGAACAGTTTGGTAGTTAGTTGTATAGTCACATGACGTGTGTTTGTGTGTCAACAGTGTAAAATGATACAGTCAGAATTCGATTTAAAATGTATGGCTCGAGCTTTTATTAATTGAAAGTAATAGTAAATTTATGCATACAAGATACAAATCAATCAGTTTTTGGAATTAAAGATTGGTCTTCAGATATACAAAATCATAATTGATCATAGATGATTTTCAGTGCCATTATTTATAAAAATATAACTCTCTCTCTCTATCTCTCAGTTGGACAAATCTGGATAAGTATTTTATTTACATATTTTTCTTTTATACGTCTCTTTAAAATTCATCTGTCAAATGCACATCTATTAATTTTACTGATGATAAGTTGATAGTTTCAAATCTTAAACAGTGAACCATGAATTAGTTTATCAATTTCATAATAAACAGATTACTAACAAAATATTTACTAATTTTTACACCATACTGACTCAATGTTTTTGTTATTGCAAATAAATTCATAGCGGTATATGCAGTTGTATGAAAATGTATAATAATATAGATAGATATTTTAATCTAATTCTTCATATCATTTATTTATGCAGTTGTTTTGTTCATATCTCAAATTTTAGAGTTGAAAGTATTGACAAACATTTATTGTTTTTATCATATATTCCGTATAAGTTTACTCTTGAAACCTTTTTTTCAACAGAAATTTGTATAATGTCATAATAACAATAGCCATTAGTCCTGAGCAATGCAAACTACAGATAGATATATCTGCTGCTGTAGGTCCTATACATGTTCACTACTTTTTCACAGCAGGCAGCTGATAGCCTTTCTTTGGTGAGTGTATGTCTCACTTCAAGGAATATACAGTGATTATTGTAGTTGTAAAGCCACATGATGTGTGTTTGTGTGTGTGTCAACAGACTTACAGTATAAAATGATGGTACAGTTAGATCTCAATTTAAACATTTAAAATAAAAGTAAATATATATATTATATACTGTAAGATACGCATTAATCAGTGTTTGGAATTAAAGTTGATCTTTTTAGATTTAAAAAATGATCTGAACTTCTCCTTTTTTATTTTGCTTACATAACCGATCATAAGGTTATTTTATCCCATGAGGATTTTATTTTCCTATAAAAGAAAAATAATCCCTTAGGACTGTTATTATACTGATAGATTTTGTCGATTTTCTTGCAAGATTTTTTATTTTCCTGCAGGATTTTTAATATTCCTGCAGGATTCTTTACCTTTCCAGGTAAATATCTCAACTGCCAGGTGAGACTGACAAATAAAAATATTGAAAAAAGTACTGTGTTACAGTAGGCCTATCTTGTGGCGCAGTTATTTTTTCCGATTATGAAGCTAAAGCGGGCGCGAAAATGCAGTTTGGAGAACTGCATAATTAAATGATAGTGTTTTATCTTAATTATATTGTAATTATTGAACAAAATCGTGATATAGATTACTGTCTTTTGATGGCATCAACATTTAGATTAGGTAGAAATTAAAACCAATATGTGATAAACTCGGATTAATTCAGACTTAACTGAGTCTAGAACAGAAGTGATGCCTTATGTGTTGTGGATTTGAAACTAGAATCTTTGAAGTGTCTGACCTCATGGTAGCTTCATGTATTTGGAGAGTTCAATGTGACAGAAACATTTAAAACATGCTCAATTTTGCTTGTTGATTGGACGTGCACATATGACCTAAACAAGCTCGTATATAGTTCCTCCTAATCACAAAAACTTCCTCCGAGACTTAACAAAAATTTGAATTTTTCAGGCTGTTTGTTGTTATTATATGAGACAGAAGTTTATTAACTTACCTAAAAGAACCTTCCTTGTTTTTGCACTTGGGTTTCTTGTATTTGTCATTTCACTGGTATTTAAGCGATGTAATGCAACCTTATCCGAATCACTATCTTGTATTTTGGTGGAGAAAGCCAGCATTTTGGATGCAAGTGAAGGTCGAGTCTTCACAAGATCACTAACGATACTGTATGGACCTTCTGTGTCGTCATAAACCGGACGAACTTGGAATTCATATGTTGTATCTGATCTTAAACCAGTTATAGTAGTGTTATTCCTGTTGCTTTCAGAGTATATGCTTTTCCACCTCTCATCTTTTCCGCCATTTTTTACCCTGTATCTTATTTGATACTGGTCCACGCAGCTTTTGCGATTATTTTCTGGATGCTCCCAAACAAGTCCTATTGAGTCTGTTTTTATTTCAGTCCCTTTGGGTTTGCTGCAGTTCTCATTTTGTTCCTTCTGTAAAAAAGATCATTATACAGATATTGCAAAACCATTTACATGATCCGAAATTCTAGGTTTACATATGATTTTATTCAGTATTTGTTTTATTTCACGTAACTATCAACTCCTCCGTGACACCATCTCCCGGTATCATATAAAAAAAACCTCAAATACCTGATTCCAGGATATAGGTACAAATCTGGAATATTAGACAAACAAGGACCTCAGGTACCATGGAGGAGTAAGAAACCCCTGTGGACCAGTCACACCCATCGTGAATCCAGTCAAATCAAAATGAAACACGCGAGGAACGAATCTTCATCATAACTGGTACAGACGTCTCAACAACCGCCATCAAACAGGTAACTCAACATTTCATTTAATGAAACAGAGTAATCGGATACAAGACTATTATACCGACCGTA
Organism: Atrina japonica; assembly: GCA_030159075.1. NCBI lineage: Eukaryota > Metazoa > Mollusca > Bivalvia > Pterioida > Pinnidae > Atrina > Atrina japonica. The sequence goes on along the minus strand of BROG01001454.1, from coordinate 6,275 downwards.
AAATTTGCGAAACGTTGACATCAAACGCGGTTTTAAATATCATGTGTCAATGATTTGTCAGTGAGTAGTTTACCTGTGTATATGAAATGTTCATATGTTGAACACGCCCTGACATATCAGATCATTTGTGAAATATAAACTTCATAGGTGATTGTGGGAGAACACTACTTAAATATTGAAAATTTACGATAGGAAAGCCGCAATCGTCGCGTTTGTCGTATTTCTTAATTGTTGATTTCCCGTCTGTCCCGTAAGTAAAATGTGTAAGCGTGAAGCGTGTGTGCTTGATTCCGTTGTATATTATATTTTTTGTTCGCTGGGATATATCGCATTGATATATGTTGTCATTATTAATTGATAAAATGTCGTCGATATATTTAAATGTCAAATTACAGGACACTGCTAACTTTTTTTCTTTTGATTCAGCAGTTTTTGAATGAAGTCCGCTTCGTATGAATAAATGAACAAGACAGCCGATAAAAGGGCACGATTTGTTCCCATGGGAATGCATTCATTTTGACCAACTTGTACTGTGCATACCTAACTTTAACGATATTGCCTCATAATTGTTCAATATAGAGTCACTTACCAACAGTTTATAGACATTTTTACAATATATTTCATATAAAACCATTTTTTTCAAAAACAAATATTTTGAAGCCATTTCCAAGTTGCTTCCAAGTTTTATTGTTTATTTTTTAAAAAATATGCTTTGATATAAAAATATATAGTAAAAAATGATAATGTCTATTAAATTGACTGTAGATTTAATAGACACTGGTAAACAAAATTGCTAATGAGTTAAATATTTGTTACAAATTTAATATCCAAATGTACTGTAACAACGTGTATTTGTAGGTATTCCATTAACAATAAAATAAACATTTAATCATTTTTGGTTTTTTAGATATTTATTATTATAACGTTATTATTATTATTATTTATTATTTGTTTATTACAATAACAAACAGGTTTTGCAGTACCTAGACATCAACCATCTTCTACACAACACTGTCACATGTTCATGTACTTCATCTCCTTTCAAATACAATACTACCGGGTATGTCATTACCGGCGACGTTTCTATTTTTGAAAATGAAAGCCTCAAAAATCTTATTATAAGGGGCCCTAAATACCGGGAAGCCCGTTCCCTCTGTATTTAATGATCCAGAAGTAGTAACTGAACTGGATAGGTTACATGACCAATATGTACTGGTACCAGCAGACAAAGCCTCAAATAATATAGTTTTTATTTGTAAGGCACATTACTATAATTGTTTAAACTTGGGTTTAATATGAAATTTGGTAATCCTACATACACACGTAGCTCACTTTCAAAGGACGAGATCCTTCAAAATCACGTATCCGTATTACGCTCATTTGAAATATCTACAACGGATACCGATTTCGAGCTACCATATTTATATTGGATACCTAAACTTCATAAAACCCCATATAAGCAAAGATACATAGCAGGATCCAGCAAATGTTCTACCAAACCTTTATCTTTACTCCTTACCAAGGTATTGACAGCCGTTAAGGAGAAACTTCAACAATATTGTACAGTTGCGTATTCTAGAAGCGGTGTAAATCAGATGTGGATACTTAAAAATTCTAAACAGCTTTCAGAAAATTTGAAGGCACACAGTTTTTCTCGAATTCACAGTATTAAAACTTATGACTTCTCTACTCTTTACACTACTATTCCACATAAAGAATTAAAAGAAAGACTTTTCAGCATCATAGACAACTGCTGTTTCACTAAATGTGGTACCCAAAAATTTAAATATCTAGTGATTGGCTATCAGGATACTTATTTCGTCAAACGACACTCTGATTCTGCACATAAATATACTGAAGTTAATATTAAAATCATGCTGGAATTTCTAATAGACAATATATTTGTAATGTTCGGAGACGTAGTCTTTCAACAAACTGTCGGCTTTCCTTTGGGAACCAGTTGTGGTCCTTTATTGGCCGACCTGATCCTTTATTCATACGAAGCAGACTTCATTCAGAAACTGCTGAATCAAAACAAGAAAAAGTTAGCCCTGTCCTTTAATTTGACATTTAGATATATCGACGATGTTTTGTCAATTAATAATGACAAGTTTCATACATATGTCAATGCGATATATCCCAGCGAACTAGAAATTAAATATACAACAGAATCAAGCACACACGCTTCATACTTAGACATTTTACTTAATATAAACACAGACGGGAAATTAGCAACGAAGCTATACGATAAACGCGACGATTTCGGCTTTCCCATCGTAAATTTTCCACATTTAAATAGTTATATACCTCAATCACCCGCATATGGAGTTTATATTTCACAAATGATCCGATATGCCAGGGCGTGCACAAAGTATGAAGATTTCATATACAGAGGTAAACTACTCACTGACAAATTATTGACACAGGGATATCGAAAACCGCGTTTAATATCAACGTTCCGCAAGTTTTACGGTCGGTATAATAGTCTTGTTTGCGACTATTCTGTTTCACTAAGTGAAATGTTGAGTTGCCTTTTCGTTGGCGGTTATTGAGACGTCTGTACCAATTGTGACGAGGATACACTCATCACGTGTTTCATTGGACTTGACTGTGGACTCACGGCGGGTGTGACCGGTCGACAGGGGATGCTTACTCCTCCATGGCACCTGACCCCACCTCTTGGTTTCAAGAGGTCCGTGTTTGTCCATTTTTAAAGGATTTGTCTCTATTTCCTGGACATTTTATTGATTTATGCTTTGGTTTCTGAGGTTTTTATATTCTTACTTGTTATTATATGTATGGTTATATAGTTGGTAAACCAATGCTTATCCCTTGAAGCCTGCCTCAACCGAAAAGTGAGTAGAATTGACCTTATGATAATCAAAAGATTACTCCGTCCCGCCGTGTTATGTGAATCAGACAATATGCCATTTAAAAACTATTATTCAGGCAAAATTCATATGTATTGTTACGCTTCGCAAATCAGGATTACGGGTTCAGATGTGGTTACATCATTCCTGAAATACGTGGGATAGCCTTTGCGACTCAAATCTGTTTTGCTTCGAATATAAAAACCTCAGATACCAAAGTGTAAATCAATAGAATGTCCAGGACATAGATACAAATCCGATAAAAAATGGACAAACACGGACCTCTGGAAACCAAGAGGTGGGATCAGGTGCCATGGAGGAGTAAGCATCCCCTGTCGAACTGAAATGTCGTCGCAAACGTGATCAACCCGACATATTCCCTTGGATCGTCAGTAACAAACTTAATAACTCATTTATGGTTCCTTAAAACAGAGGCCCACTATCATGGTAGTCAGTCTTATTTAAAAATCTGTCTAAAATTTGTATGATATATATGAATATTTCACTCGTATGGAGTCTTCACCAAATGCTGGTGAAGGGCTTCAAAATTTGGCCTATGGTCGGCACTTAAGGCCATTGAGCAGTGGGTTTTTTTTAGCATGTCGACGCCTACTGTGAGATTTTTTAAATACTTCACCTAAAACGTAAGAAAAACAATAAAAAGCACTTACCTCAAATTCATCTACCTTTTTGATACTTTGCCTGGTTATATCCCCATGGTCCTTCTTCCGATTTGTCCTGTGTTAAAACATTTCGACATATTAATTACATGAATAGTGCAACATTTAACCCCGGACACGACAAAGTCCTGACTTTTACCTACCATTTCCACAGGAGCTGCAGATTTTGTTTGTGGTAGATGGTGGAATTTATGACCAATAACACATATACAGTGGAACCTCACCTAAAGACCACCTCGCTTAGGAGACCACCTCAAAATTCAGACCACATGATTTCAGTCTCTTGATAAATATTTAATAAGTACATAACCTCACTTAAGAGACCACCTCAATAATCAGACCACTTTTAGACAGTCGCTTAGGTGGTCTTAATCGTGAGGTTCCACTGTACTAAAATTTAGGTTTTACCTGTTGATACCTGCAGAGATATTGATTTTAAGGGTAAAAATCCCGCGGGATTTTCTCTCCCATCAAAATCCCACCTAAAATCCCATGGGAGAAAAAATCCTATAGGCAATTTTTTTCCATTTGTAAAGTCATGGAAGAAAAAAAATCCATTTAGGAAATTAGTGGGGAAACTTTTCCCACAGATTTTTCATTACTGGGATTATATTTACCATTACTTATACTGCAGCAAAACAAAAATTTACAGTTACAGTTCGAGATTGAAAATGTTACCACCCGAACACCTTCTCATTACTATAAACATATTTTACCTGTGTCTAATTAGGAATGTTGGATCATACAGTACGCTTTTGTTCACGCCTGAGTGACTAAGAGCGGTATCTTCTTTCTTCTCTAAACTGGCTACAGCTGATAACAAAAGTATGTTTCCTTCAGGGTGTTACTTTTCATGTTGTCTTCTCAGTTGTCCAACTCTTAATAAACATTTATTCTCATTTACATTTATCCAACATTCCTAATTAGACACAGGTATAATATGTTAATTTCGTCCATGACTTTACAAATGGGGAAAAATGCCTATAGGATTTTTTCTCCCATGGGATTTTAGGTGGGATTTGGTGGGAGAGAAAATCCCATCTCCCGTGAGATTTTTACCTTTAAAAACCAATATCTCTTCAGGTATCAACAGGTAAAACCTGTTATTTTTCATAAATCCCACCATTTACCACACAAAAAAATTCTGCAGCTTCAGTGAAAATGGTAGCTAAAAGTCCGGACTTTGTCATGTCCGTAGATAAATGTCTCAGTGTTCATGTTAATGTATTTTAGTAAAGATTACAAGTAAAAAAGTAAAAAAATCACGAAAAATGAAATTAGAATTTGTTTTATTTACAAAACATTACATTGGTCATTGTTACAAGCTAGATTTGTTGACGACCTAATGGTTGTAATATAAAAATTTCATATACCAAAGTATCAATCAATAGAATGTCCAGGACATAGAGACAAATCCGGTAAAAATGGACAAACACGGACCTCTTGAAACCAAGAGGTGGGATCAGGTGTCATGGAGGAGTAAGCATCCTCTGTCGACCGGTAACATCCGCCGTGAGTCCACAGTCAAGTCCAATGAAACACGTGAGGAGTGTCCAATGAAACACGTGAGGAGTGTATCCTCGTCACAATTGGTACAGACGACTAAACAACCGCCAACGAAAAGGCAACTCAACATTTCACTTAGTTTATCATGTTTTTCCTGTTTATCATGAATAACATTAGCAGCACGCATGTTCTACAAGGGCTTGGAGATGTTATTGCGACATAAGCAGTAGGAGTTGGCAATTTGGATATCGCTAGAGTCAATTTAAAGTCAAGTCAGAAAACAGCTGATCTGTGTTTTTTCGTTGTTAATGTTACAAAATGTTTCCGGTTTCAAACCCTTCAACACTACTGTCACTAGCAACAGAAATTAACTGTGATTTTACTACAGATACATTAACCAAGAATGCAGCGATCTCTATGCAAATTGCGACTTCTATATATGCTAATTTAATGGCTGAAGGAACACTGAACTTAGATATTGATATTGAAGATATTATTCAAATTTTCTGCAAGACAAAAGTAACATTAAATTATACGTCATCAGTTGAGGTCGAATCAGAAAAAGATGCTGGAAAAATATTCATAAAACACTTACAGTTTGTCACTGGTAAAACCTGGATCTTTTGATTCCCTTCCGGATTTTAATTTGGATATCTCGGTCGAAAACGTGTGACTGCGTGTCATTTTCTGAGCTTTGTGTTGCTCTATACACTTAATACAAAGTGGATCTGCATCCTCAAAGTCTGTACTGTATCCTACAGCAACACTTGATATACCTTGGTTTTTACAGGGGCCATATTCTAGTCTTAAAATAGATGTAGAATTCCAAAAGAAAAGTCATATCTAAACAAAGTTGTTTTCATTAAATTTTGTTGAAATTAAGTTTGTCTGCATAGTAACCTTTTCCTATTATTTGGCAAAATGTATGTAAAATTTCGTCATGGTTTAAATAGCGTTAAGAAATAAAAACGAATAAAAATGCAATTTAGGCCACAACAAGATTTTGTGATATCACAGTTTTCAAATTAAATGGTTTACGTTAGTTCATTATTCTGGTAACAACTGAGCCCAAAACAGGAATTAATTCCCTTCAATTCTGATGTCCACTTTTCAATTGTTGTTAAAAGATACCTATTATGTAAAACAAAACTTGCATATATCCAAAATAAATTTAAAAACAGTACCTTATATGTTTTTATTTTTTATTTCATATATATAT